>JANHFJ010010657.1:143994-159802 GCA_032468195.1 Cerberus rynchops
GACTACCTGTACTGAACATTATCAGGACTTGCAATTTCCCCGACCTCCTAAAATATAGTAAAATCCCTTTGGAAAGTATAAGCAGTCAAGGAGGTTGGAGAAATACTTCACACAGGGAAGCACTCCCATGTAGCTAAATAATGGAGAAACACAAAATCTTGCCAAAAGGATTTATAAAAAAAAATTAAAGGAGTGTAGAATCAGGTAGAACTTTAAAAAGAAGTATTTTATACAAGAGAAAACTTGAATGAATTTTGGTTTAGTATTAGCTTCAGTCAATTACCCCAAAATCTAATTCAGGCTCACTTGTTCCACAAAGGTCCTGATGTACAGTACAAATGTAGTAAAAAGTTAGTAAAAATCGGCTAGGATTTTAATCATGCAGTCTTGCCTGCCATCTTGACTTTATTATCTTGATGAAGGGGATCAGAAAATGTATTGTTAATCCATGCAGTAACTAAGTGGGGCATCCTGTGACCGCACCAATTTTTCCTGTGGTTATTAAATAAATCACAAGTAATGTTGAGCAAGACATCACACAGCTCGGATTGCAACTTCTTATCACCTTCCCCATTGATTTTGCTTGTCAAAAGCTGCAAATAGCTATTGTGTGACTGAAAAACACTGCAGCTATTGTAAATGCGAACTTGTTGCTAAGTTTGTAATCACATGACTGTGGAAAAGTTGCATCAGCCATAAATGTGAGGACCAGTCATAAATCATCCTTTTCACCCTTTTACGATCCTGTCATAAGGTCACTGAATGGATCATTAAGCAAGGACTTCCTATAAGCTTTATAAATCTAACTTCTATTACATTTCTATTGCTATCAATTAAATTATTACAGAGTGAAGAGAAGGAAGTAAAAAGAAGTTAAAGGGTCTTTGGGTGTACAACATTTTAAACATTGAATACTTAATTAGTGGAGTGAAGCAAAGGAAGTTAGGCTTCACTCAGGTCTGCCGTTTAGGCGGGAAAGGCAATTGATTCTGATTGGTTAAACAGACTGACAGCTTGCCTATAAAAGGGCAAGCAGCCGAACAGAAGTTGCTGGGTTCTTGTTAGAGCATAGTTTGAAGTCAAAGATCATGCCTCTGTCTCTTCACTCACTTGCAATTTAACATTAAGGATCAATATTGCTCTTCTCAATATCTTCTTCACAAAACCTTCTCAACCTTTAAAACCTTTAAAATCCGAATCACCCCTCATCATTATGACATCTCTAAATGAAAATCTATGAAGTCTTTCAGTCATCCAGGTCATGGTTGTCCCATGGTTGGCTCTCAGTCATCCAGGTCACGGTGCTTTTTAAAATATTTTTCTTCTTGGATGAGAAATGAAATGTCTTCACTTCAGTTTGAGATGTAAATAACACAGAGTCATCCGTAACAGCCTGCACCTTTCTTCAACACTGAGGGAACACAGGGAAGAAAACATTCTTCAGCCAAAAAGGCTCCACACACATTTACACTACTCAGGTGACTCTGAGGACACAGATAAACCTCCGAGTGGCTTCAGCAACTCCCTAAAACAGGGGTGTCAAACTCAGACTATGGGAGAATAAATAAGGCAGTAAGAAAAGATAGAGAAGAAGAGAAGAAGATTTATAAGAGAATGGGGAAAGGAGAAAGAAGAAGGCAGAATAAGGCAGAAGGGGAAAGGAAGTGAAGAGGGGGAAGGGAAGTAGTAAGGAAGGGAGGAAAAGAAAGAGAAAGGGGAAGAAGAAAGAAGGGGGAAGGAAACAGGACAATTACCTGAGACACATGTGAACAAGATTTAAGATAAAATTCAATGTAAATAATGTACATATGTGAATAGGAGATAGATGATAAAATATATTGTAAATTACTGACAAGGAAAACAAATATGTAAATGTTATACCGGTTTTATTGTAGCCTTTGTGCAAGTTGTATTGGAAAAAATAAAAAATGCTTCTATAAAAAAAAAGGCTCTTTAGTTCCCTTTCACTTTCTGCTATTGGAGAGTTCATGAGATTTTAACTAAGAATTCATAATCTTTACCTCTGCAAACATCATTTAAACTGTACGGTAGCTAATTTTGCCTAATGACTTGGCACATTTCCATTCCATGAATTCACAAAATAACCACCAGTGGCCAGAACCGTGACCTTAGGATGAGATAGAAAATACATTGTCTAAACCAGACCAGTTCAATACTGATCAGGTGGGCCACACCCTGAAATTCTGGTGACACATGTGAAACTTCTCCATCTGATACCTGTAATACCATTCTTTACATAGAAGGCGTGTTTTCTTTTTGCATGTTCCATTTTTGAAGAGTTACCATAGTAACCCAGATGCTAATATTTTATAATATCCTTCCTATTGGATAAAAATATCATAAAATTGAAGGATAAGTTGTTTAGGTAGAACAATAGGGCATCTGATACGAAATCTACAAGGACTTAATAAGAAGCATGCCACATAATGGCACAGTGCTATTATCATATCACTTAGTAGAATGACAGCAAATTATTGTATTACTCACATCTCATTGGGTCTATGCAAAATGATCAGAGAGATACCTTCAAAGATGACTTTTAGCAGGTTCCTTTTTATGCAGCAAAGTGGTTAAAAGTACATTCCCATTTTTAAAATGTGGCTCGTCTCTTGACAGCTTGCTGATGCATCGCCTCTAGAGCTGTTAACTATGGCTTTAAAACTTTTGATAATTATAAATCCTGCAGTCACACTAAACTAGATTGGCAGATGAAATACTGATTACTAAGGGCTTATTAAGGCCTACTTTGCAACCAATTATGCTGACATTTGACTTGATTTGACAGTTGTATTGCGCAAAAGATTCCTCAGAACAGAACAATTTTTAATCCTCATCATTCATGGATAATTGTTTGGAGTATGTTCATTAATATACCACTACAAAATATATTTTTATCCAGCATGGAGTACTCTTAATTTTAGTTGTTGAGAAATACTTTGCAAACAAGCCTTGTGAAGCATTTTGTTTTCTGTTAAATTTTAGGTAAAGGGAAATTTTTCTTTAACATTGTTTTCTTGGAATCCACATTGATAACAATGGCAAAATATGCTTCTCATCTGTAGCTATCAACAAGTATACTTATTTATAGCATTTGTCTGTTAACTTTTCTAGAGCAGTTCAAAATCTAAAACGAAAGAACATTGCAAGAAAAAAGGATCAGGGCCTGTTCTTAATACTTTATTATTTTCATAATGCCAAAATATGATGAAAATGAACTTCACATAGTAATACAAGTGATGTATCTGTATCAGAGTATCTGTAAAATTACCCTTATTTTCTAGTACTGCAGCTCTTACTATAGTCTTGAACAAGACTGCTAAATATAATCATGTTAGATTAACATGGTCATCTAGCAATTTTAAGCTTTTCATTGTGATGACAGAGTTGTGCCATGAACTTACTCACATCAAACCTTTTTTTTCCAATGTGGGATTTAAAAAATAAATACTGAATGGTGCATTAATTCAATGTATTTGCAAGGTGGCTATAGGCTTATTACAGCCCTATACACCACAAAATGATGACTTAAGAAAACAGTACTGATGTCATAATGATAGCCAGGATTAGATGGAGCCATGGTGTCTACTGTAGCTCTCAACAGAGCCAAGTTTCACTTCTATCCCGAACATTGGGCTTCCTTCTCCTGGCCCCCCTTTAATGCAAATATAAATCACACAAAAGTCCGGATTCATTTCTAACCAACTGTGATATATTTTTACTTTTGCCTACTCACAGTCTACAAGAGCAGCTTTCAAGTAGAATTTCTTGCAGAATTAAAATGGTCCTATGTCTTACTTTACAGAGAACAGGCCTCTGTGTAAGCTTCTTCCTCTATGTAGAGACCTGTGGAAGCCATCTGGTATAAAGATTTCATACAAAGAGAAACCAAAACAAACATGAGTTCTAGGGGCTTTGGAGTTGCTCATCAAATACCACTGAGCACGTATTAAGGTAAGCAAGTTCCAACCTGTCCCAATGTCATGCTATATATTATTTTTTCTATATAGCTTTCTTTCATTATTATTTTCAGTTTTGCATCTCTTTGCTTGGAAAATCACAGACAAATCTGTAATCTCTTTTACCTTTGAGCTGGGCAACATGGAAGCAGCCACTTTTATAAATAGTTTTATGATAAAATATAACTTTGTGTCCATTGGATATTTTTAATATAAGATCCAGTAAGTCATGTAGAAATGTAATTTTAAACTCATCTTTTTTTGAAACAACAGGCCATAATTCATGTTATAGAACCAATTTTGACAGATTAGATAGATTATACTGTATACTCATTGTCAGTTCTTAGCAACTGCATATACAGCTATAATCTCTATGATGATCTATCCTAATCTGGTCCTTCAGCTCTTCTAATTGCCCTCCTATTGCCTCTGTAATCAAGGCTGTCAACTTTGCTGCTAATACAGATTAAGAGTTGGAAGGGATCTTGAAGGTCCAACCCCCCCCCCATACCCAACCAGACCCTACACTATTTCTGACAGATAACAGTGCAGTCTCTTCTTGAAAGCTTCCGGTGATGAAACTCCCACAACTTCTGAAGGCAAGCTGTTCCATTGGTTGATTGTTCCAGATCAGACCGGAGTAACAGAGTTGGAAGGGACCTTGTGGGTCATCTAGTCCACCACCCCCCACCCAATCAGGAGACTACATCATTTCTGACAGATGGCAGTCCAATCTCTTCTTGAAAGCCTCCAGTGATGAAGCTCCCACAACTTCCGAAAGCAAGCTGTTCCATTGGTTGATTGTTCTCACTGCCAGAAAATTTCAAGGTTGTATCTCTCCTTGATCAATTTCCATACACTATTCCTTGTCTGGCCGTCAGGTGTCTTGGAAAACAGTGTGACCCCTTCATCTCTGTGGCAGCCCCTCAAATATTGGAACACTACTATTATGTCTTCCCTGGTCTTTCTCTTCACTATCTCTTCACTAATCATGCCCAGTTCCTGTAACTGTTCTTCATGTGTTTTATTCTCCAGTCCCCTAATCATCCTAGATGTTCTTCTCTGCACTTTTTTAAAACAACTTTTTAAAAGGTGACCAAAAATGAATGCAGTATTCTAGGTGTGGTCTTACTAGAATACTGCATCCAGTTTTGGTCACCACACTATAAAAAACTTAGGATTGCATTGCTTTTTTCAGCTGCTGCTGGTTTATATTTAATTAATTGTCCACTAAGACATCCAAGCTCCCTCTCACAGTTACTGCTATTAAGCCTGGTTTCTCAACCTGTGACAGGAATACGACAAGCCAGTTTTCCCAAAGTCATTCAAGGTATCTCATTGATCTTTTTCTCTTCATCTTTCCTCAAACTCCCCAAATAGTTTTTTTTCCCCAAGTTCTTCATTCATTTGCATGAGATGCACTAAATGTATATTTCTGCTTGTTTCAATTTTTAAAAAGCTTAAATGCAGCAATTGGTCTTTATTGTTTCTAGGACCAATTGATTGGTTCATAGTGTTGCCTCTGATACTTAGTAATTATCTTCAGGTTCACAATTAGAAAAAAAATCTTTTATTTCATTTTTTGCCATGCCCACTTCAATAATTGATATTACTACTAAAAAAGCAGTTGCTTTAACTATTCTGATCCTTGGAATCACTGAAATGTCATTATTTTTCATGAACTTCTCAAAGTTTCCATTTGCCTTAAGTTCTCTTGTTCTCCAATACACTTTTCAGCTATTATTTTAGTATGGCAAACAAATGTAAACCTATCAATTTCTTTCACTTTTCTGTTGTAAACAATAAATTACTTAAATATACCTTTATCTTCTTAATATTTAGCATTTAAATATATCCATGTTCATTTTATCTTTTTAATGGGTTCTTCTAAATCTTGGTTACTTTGATAACCTGTGCTAGCTTAATAATATTGACCCTGATATGTAAGAGCTCCAGGATTTCAAGCTGGAATTTTTCCTAGCCCCATTTGTTCATAATGAGAATTGAACTTGCAGTGGCCTTCCACATATAGGACATGTGCTCAGAAAAAAATACTTGAGAAAATTCAGAGATATTATTATATAAAGTGAATAATTTCAGTGTAGCTTTGTCGATTATTTCAGTTTTACATCAGAAATGGCAATGATGCTAGATGCTTTGATTTGAAGTTGGTAGTACAGAATATCAAGATTAGATTTTGCTACCTAGCTGTTATGCTATTTCATGTCTTGACTAGCATTATGCCACTGCAGGAGCTCCTACAGGATCAGAGAGGTAAGCATGGGTGGGTGGAAAGATGGGGTGATTGGTATTCCTAGAGCCACTATTTAGGAATAAAAAATGATGGAGAATTAAGTGAACTCTGTGGAATTCTGCATTGCATTCCATTCCTAGATAATCCCTGTCTTAGAGACATTAACTTAATGTCACAGTAGATATTGGCAATTTTCATGTTAGAAGAAAGCCTAAGCAAGAGGGAATAACATTACTATATCACCATACCTATTGGTAACAATCCAAGAATCGATGGATAACCAAGAGAAGAAAGCAGCTGTTTTATATTTTATATTTAGTAGATAACTAAGAAGGGTTATAAAGCAATACATGTGTATCTTGGCATTAGTTTTTCCAAATTCTGATTGCTTGCTTACTGTGAGTGGTTTAATATTTGTGAAGTCCTATCCCTGCACCTCCCACTTCCACCATCAGTCCTAAGAGATTTTCAAAAAAACATAAATATGTTTCTCTTATTTTTAGGCATATAGAACAGCCAACAAAAGATTATGTAACTTTGGGGATGGCCTGCATTTTTGGATGTTCCTAAAAAGATTCATCTGAAGCCTATTCCGTTCACACAAAACTTATTGGACATTTGATATATTTTATGTCACTTGCTTCCATTTATGTCATTGTGTCAATTTACAACAATTGTGAATGATTTAAGTATAGAAATGCTATAGATTATAACAATAATGTACATTCATATTTGATGTACTTTCAGATATTGTAGATGGTGTATATTGTGGTCTGCCAGTTGCCAGCAGAGCTGGCAGCAGACTCGGACAAGGATAAGGTTGGGGAAGGTTATGGGCCAGTTCTGGAGCCTGGGGAAGGTTCTGATGGGTGCTCAGCATTGGACACAGAGCCAGGGCCATCCAGCCTTTCCCAGCCACTGGAGAGGTAGCTGCCTTCTGAGGCAGTGATGAGTGAGGAGGAAGAACAGCTGGAGCCTGTATGTGCAGAGCAGATAGGAGAGGTGAACAATGCAGGACCAATGGTCAACTCGGGAGGCAAGGCAAGTGTGGATGCTGAGTGGCCCCTCCCTGGCTGGGATATAAATAGGAGAAGAGGGGAGTGGTGGGTGTTCATATTCCTGGAGATTTTGCTCATTCTATTTTGTGCTACAAAGACTGCTTGCCAGAATGTTTATTTCTCTGACTTAATTTGTAGCCTTTCAGCTGGGAGCTCATGGCCTTGAAATTATCATAACAAACTGATAAGGCTTCTGGATTCAGTTAACTCCTTGTAGGACTCTTGCCTGTAAATAAAGAGGGAGTTTTCCTTATGAGGAGTCTATTTCTTGCTTCTGCGGAGGCTGGGTCAGAACATTGTAGATATAAAGGAACGTGGTGGCGCAGTGGTTAGAATGCAGTACTGCAGGCTACTTCGGCTGATTGCTGCCTGCCAGTAGTTTGGCAGTTCAGGTCTCACTGCCTCAAGGTTGACTCAGCCTTCCATCCTTCTGAGGTGAGTAAAATGAGGACCCAGATTGTTGGGGGCAATATTCTGACTCTGTAAACTGTTTAAAGCACTGTGAAGTGGTATATAAGTCTAAATGCTATTGCTGTATTCTTCTTGTCCATTAAATCAACTTTTAATTTAATGCTATACAAGAAATAAAACTTTTCTGTCATCTAATCAATTGCATCTATGTATGGGTTCTATCCACCACCTTCACATGACCTTAAAGCAGAATGCCCCTAATGGGGAGATGGAAGATATTCTTCTGGAAACATGAAAAATGTTCATATTACAACCGTTTTATTTCTTCTTTGTCAATATCCAAAAGGCAGTGTTTGGAAATGTCCCAGATTTGCTTTGAAGATTAGCATAAAGAGAGCACTGACTAACAGTAGAAGAATATGCAGGTATAGTGACTTGGACATTCTTCATAAGTTCTAGAAACCCACCCAAAATCAAGCATGGATATAAGATCCAAAGATATGTTGTCTTCTAGTCCCCTATGCCATAGATTTCCAAAATTGTTTAGCTATGTGAATTTCTAAACAGAGGGCTCCAAAGAACTTGTAACTGAAAGTTTTGATAACCAGCTGATTGATAATACAGGTTCACAAACCAGCTGTGAAAGCAACAGTTCTGATGTACCAAATGACAAAGTTTGCTCTTAGGATACAATGTGGGAAGTTGCCTTATTTAACCAGATCATTAACCCATCCAGCTCTATATTCTCTAAATTGGCTGTCCAAGTTTTTTTTTTTTTAATTTCAGTTCTAGAATGATTTCATTCTATTCTTAGCTGCTTTAATTTTGTTAGAGTCAAAGATTATTAGTTCTCCCATTCAGATTTTCCTACTAAAACCAGCTAGGATGTGAGGATGGCAAAAAAAAAACAAAAAAAAACCCTTATAGGATCTACTTCTTAAATTTCTTTAAAGAGATTTCCCTTTAGCCCAAATCCTGACTTCTTTGGAGATGTTACTCTAGGAAGAAAGTATTTGGCTTTGGGTATTTGGGCAAAACTCCTGCTAGCATCGGGCTCTCAATGCAGGGCAGGATGGGGAAAACTTCCAAGGCATCATTTTAAGTGAGTGTTTGGATCGAATGGTAAGGAACCAAAACAACAGAATATCTTTTCAAAGTCTATAGGTAGACAATAAAAAAAAACTGAAAGAAGTTTCAATTAAAAGAAATAAAAAAGGAACTTCAAAAGGCTTCTATTAACTAGGGTAAGTGTATTTGGTTTGCAAAAAGAAAATCTCTATCTCCTTGCTACCTGGATTTTTGTATCCCAGATGCAGGCACTATTTCCTGCCACAAAGATAAAGCTACATTATGAAGTTCCTCTACAATGGAATCTGAAACTTGTCTACCATTCTTGAGGAAGCATATTTTGGCAACTGAGACTGCCCTTTCCATTTGGGAAATAAATAAATTCTAGCTCCATTCTATAATATTTTTACACCAACATTGGGGTTTCTTTTTAGATATTAAGGTTGCATGCAAACAGAGACAGAGAAAATATGGGTGATTATTGTTGAAAAGCAACATGAAGGCACACTGTATGGTTATCTTTGGCCAATGGCCATGACAAGCATCCAAGACACAGTTTTAGGACAAATGGTCAGAGAAGTACAATCTTCTCCATTTCTGACTTTACCTGACAAATGACTTTTCTCAAGAACAGGAAGCTGCATGTCTTTCTCATCTGCTGTAGAGAAAAAGTGTGTGGAATTTGTGTTTAAACTATTTTTCCCATCTGCCTGGAAACTTTGTTTCACAATATTGAAAGTACAAAATGGGTTAATCCTATTCGGGTACTTACATGGCTTCACACATCTGCTAATGCAGTCAGCTTCTGTCTCAAATCTATTGGCATTACCGCTACACCCACCATACCAAACCTGGGTGCAGATCTTGTTTTTGTAGTCAAAGAACCACTTAACCTGATACTCCTTGCACTGCGTGCCCATGTCAAGGTCCAGTAAGCAAGGATCTGTTAAATTTGAATTTCAACATGTGCAAAAGTTAAATGATCCTGAAAATATTAAAAGTTTTGAAAAAGGCACAAGATGCCAACAACAAAAAAAAAAAAACATTTTCAACAAAGAAACAGAAAGGAAGTAGAATACAAACTTTCACTAATGTTTTTTACAGAAACTATATGGAAAATAATAACCTTGCACTGCTGATAAAACCACAGATATGCCAGGCAGCCAGTGCATGTGTAAATACTGCATTGGCTCATGTCTTACATAGATGGGCTGTAGTGCTACATTTCTGCATGCCTCTGTTAAGTCATTAACCAAATCCAGTGCAGAAAGCGGTCAATATAAAAAGCAGAATGGGGAAAATGCTAAAAGGGTATCTCACAACCCACTGGAACTATATGATTGTTTCCTCAAATTACACTCCCCTCAGTACAAATAATACCCTTCTTACAAGACCTGTACCTTTTTAGATGTAGAAGGTGAATTTCAGCACATCATTTCCTATGGAGCCTTTATTCTACTTAGTTGGATTTGTTGGCCTTCTCAATTAAGGGCCAGTACTGTACTGATGTCAGCATTTGCTATATTGCTTAACTGAGGGCAAACTGGCCACCCAGAGGGGGCATGTCTCTGAACTCAGAGCTTGCAAGGAAGTTGACAATTAAGCTACTCTGTGAATTTGTCTACTGTTGCCTGGTTCTGGAAGTGCTTTCTGTGGCACTATCACACTTTTAAAGTACTTGCCAGGAGAAGGAAACTGAATTTACAATCCTGGAGTCTTATGGGTTGGCAAGAGCTGAGACTCCCAGTCTCTTCTCAATACAATTGTGTTAGAATTAGACAACGGTGTGACCTAAATCTAAGCTCAGAGGAAAAAAGAGATTTTAAAAATAGAATAATTAATTAGGGGTTAATATACTGTAAACAAAGCAGCTCTTTCAATGAAGTTGGTCATAGGATTTTAAAAATAATTTTATTCAACCTTACAGATAGTCTTCGACTTATAATCACAATTGAGCCCAAAATCTCTGTTGCTAAGCAGGGCAGTTTTAAAGTGAATTTTGGCCCATTTTATGTCCCTTTTACCAGTTTTAAGGAAATTTCTACAGTTATTAAATGGACCATGCAGTCAGTAAGTGAATTGACTCCCCCCCCCCATTAACTTTGCTTTTTGAAAGCTGGCTGAGAAGGTTACAAATGGTGATCACATGATCTTGGGACAGTGCAACTGCCATAAATACATTTATTTATTTATTTAACAATATTTATATACTGTCCCCTCTCCCAAAGGACTCAGGGCAGTGCACAGCCATTTAAAACGAAAAAATATAACAATTAAAATACAGTTAAAAATAAATTAAATTAAA
The DNA here is from genome assembly GCA_032468195.1 of Cerberus rynchops. Classification (NCBI taxonomy): domain Eukaryota; kingdom Metazoa; phylum Chordata; class Lepidosauria; order Squamata; family Homalopsidae; genus Cerberus; species Cerberus rynchops. Next base: position 155,068 of record JANHFJ010010657.1, read on the forward strand.
GTGGCCAATTAAAACCAAATTTTGGAAAAATTAAAAATAACAATTTAAAATTGCCAACCAATAAAACCAATTTAGAAACCAATTAAAAACCAATTTAAATATCCCCAACTGATAGTACTAGGCCAGATCGGCTTGTCAGAACAAAAAGGTTTTTAGTGCACGCCAGTTACATGCCAGTTGCCAAGAGCCCAAATTTTGATCACATGGTTATGGAGATGCTACAACAGTCGTAAGTATGAAAAAGTTTGTGTCACTTTTTTCAGGATCATCATAACTTCAAACAATCACTAAACAAATGGTTGTAACTCAAGGACTACCTGTACTTGAAACGTTTATATCCTTTACTTTATATTTTGCTTTCTACATCTGTACTGAAGTTTATTCCTTCCTCTTGGTTGCATAATAAGGCATTTTCATGTCTCAAAAACACAGGCTATTCAGTGAAGCAGTCCCCATAGCCATTTGGAAGAGTACACATGAGCACACAGACACACACACAAACGCACATAGTTTCCTACTGCCTCCATCCAAAATCATGTCATGGCATCTTCAGAAACAATATGATGTGACTACAGGGAATTTTCTCACACTAGGAACCTTTGTAGGTGAATATAAGTTCAAAAGAAAAGGGTTATCATTATTACATGAAATTTATATGGCTCTCTTGCAAAAGAATAGTTGAAAAGAAGTTAATCAAGATGAGGACAAGAGACTTTGAAGAACCAGTTCAGTGCTGCAACAATTGTGTCGTAAAGGCTGAAAATTGGTAACAGAAAAATAAGTGCAATTATATACATTAAAAAGACAAGAATGATGGAATTAGACAAACAAAGATGAAAATGATTAAAGAAATTAATCTGTAATGCAAATATGTAAAATCTATTATGTCTGGGGAAAAGATATCTGAACCAATTTCCAACTAAAGTTTTGCAAAGCTCAACATTTTCAAAGTTGTCTTTTAGAATTTATCTCTTATAAGGATTTAGTTTTCTACATTTTTCTATGATTAACTTCATAAAAGGGAATAGCATATTCAAAACAGCACCACTGGGTAGCCTTTATGAAGATATATATCTAGTACCTTTCACCAAACCTTCAGTTATCAATTTGAATGAAAGGAAATCCTAGTAATTTTTTTTCATATGGTCTTACAGAAGTTTTCAGACTTTAAAAAATGTGAGTTTTATCCCAATCATGAACATTATTAGAAATCTTTGGCATGGCAGTTCAGGCCAAAATTCATAATATGCAACAGAAAATAACATAAACAATAGATTGTGGGAAGCTAAAACAAAGGAAAATAAAATATATGTCTGAATTTGAAATTTGAAAGAATTTCATGGCACATATCTTTCCTTTTAATGGACAATGCACAAGGAAGTTCAAATACTGTTAGCAATAAAGATAACACCAGATTTTGAAAAATAACAAATCCAAGTTTTGTAAAATTATATTATCTACCATACTTTTTAAAAATCTTATGAGCAGGAAAATCAGAGTGGCAGCCAAATAAAAATTGATTTTAACAGAGGTTTCATTAAAATTATGACAATTTCATACACTTGTCATATTAACATAAAATTATTATAACAAAAAATTAACACAACAATCATACATTCAGAACAAATGTGAATTATCTATATATTGTTAATAACTGAGTTTAACACAGTGATTTGTTAATGGTTTGTTACAAAAATAAATAATTACTTGAGCTAAAACACATGACAGAGAAATGAGCACAGGATTTTTACAGTGACACAACATCATATAACTCAGACTTTTCCAATGAGCCATAACAAAATATATTTTCCATTACCCTCAGAAACATTTTATGCTAGGGTGAATGGTGGCCTATTAGGGCTGGCAGGGCTTTGGAAATAATTCAAAAATGAACCTTTGATACATGAACGCAGCATCTAACTGCAACTCTTTACAACAGATGTCTATCACACAGCTGCCCTACACAACTACCAATTGATATAGCATAATGGAAGACATAGCTACTTTGAAAGAACTGCAGATATGGGTACATTCATACCAATATGCACTCTGAAGCATCTTTTTGGAATGAAACCAAAGTGCTACACAGTTGCAGGATATGAGACTAAGACTAGTGATTGTCTGCTGAAGGAGTGAATGAGTCAACATTTGCCTTCCAAAATGCAAATGGATAACACTACTAGAACAGTAGTGATAGGAATTCTTTTGGGAAGAAGATCATTAAGACAGCAGAGCAAGTCTCCCTAGCTGTAATCACTGAAGAAATGCAATCTTTTCCTAGGATTTTTTATTTACAAATTTCCTAAAGCTTTAAACCTTGCAATGCTGAAAAACATCTTACCAATACTAATGTCAAAGGATCTGAACATTGCAATTCCACAATTTTTCCCTGAAAGACTATTGTAGGGCTGTGCAAAACCAGGTATTCTTCCTTTTCACATGCCTTCATACAATGTGAAAAGCTGTGGTACATACATACATACATACATACACACACACACACACACACACACACACATACATACATACATACATACTCTGGACCAATGCATCTCACTACAGAAGAGATGAACAATATAGTACATTTCATTTGATCATCCTCTTAGCTCTTTTGGAATTTTCAAAATCATCCTGTATTAGAATTCAGCTTTAATTTCTACAGTCCTGTCATGCTTCACTGAGAATCAACAATAATAGTACCATACTAGCTGGCTCTAGCTAATGGAAATCTGGTATAAAGTGTGGGACATCTGGGGTTCATGATCATGAATCTACTTGCCACTTATTTGGGATAAAAAGTTCCCTGCCACATTATGTTTACCCTTTAGTTTACATATTTTATTCCACAAAAATCAACCAGTATCCTTAGTTTCAGGTAGCATATCATGTTGGTATCACTTTAGATGTTCTGTCTAGAACATAGTTTAATCCAGGAGTTCCCAATCCCCAGTCCATGGACCGGCACAGGTCTGCAGCATACCAGAAACTGGTCTGCACAAACAGCCCCATCTGTTTGCAGCATGCAAAACCATGTCCCCTCCAGTCTGCAGAAAAACCTCTTTCCACAGAACTGGACCCTGGTGCCTAAAGGTTTGGGGACTGCTGGTTTAATCCATCCAAACTGTCATTTCCCACATCTTTGAAATCTTTCATAGATTGAACTCACCTTTTTCAGGGACTTCCAACGGTTCAGTGTTCACCATTACATTGGTTGCTGCCGCTGCTGTTCCTGCTGAAAGGACCTTAGCTGCTGGCATGCTCTCTGCAGAAAGCAAGCCAAGCAATTGTGAGGGAGGCTCAAGAGGACTCAAATCACAGCAATAAACTTTTTTACTTACATCCAGCCTGATTGAGAAATTGCACACAACACTTCTTCAGCTTTGTATGAATGATACATAAAGAACAAGAAAGCTATCATGTTTTTAATATTACAATTTTAGCAAGCACAGTGCCTAGTAATCAATTAAAATCATAGAAATATTTTAATAATATACAGATGTATATTTTGAATATTATGTAACACCTAACTATATCCAGTAATCCAGTTATGATTACTTACTATGTGCTCCCTTTTTAAAAGAGACATTTTGAGCAAACTTGCCTGAAGTATAAAACAGTTTTTAACAAAGTTGGTACTCAAATCAGGCACTTCATTCAGAAATACATTTCTGACTAGAAATTATGCTTCAGCAGCGGAAAAATGCAGGAAGAGAGCATTATTCCTTCTCAGTAGACACTTGGAAATCGCAGATCAATATTAATCAAATTGTTACAATATTATCTTTTCTCCTACTGTAAAAATCTATATCAAATGAATACCTCATTGTAGCATATAATGCTGCTTAAAAATGTGACCCAAATATATTGCATCCATTAGGTTATGTGTCATTATTATTAGGACAATGTACTGCCTGATGTACTGGTTTGCTTCTTCATATCCAAAATTGATAGAAAAAACAATGCACTTAATTCCAATACCCAAGATAACTTACTTGTATTAAATGTTCCCCTATAAGTAGCTTTGGCCTGGGCATTATGGTAGCCTGTGACAGCAACATGATACTTTTGTCCACTCTGAAGACCTCCAATGACTCTTTCATTGGTAGTTAAATTAAGCTTCACGACTAAGGAGTGGTCATGTGCTGAGGTGACTGTGATGTGATAGACATAGACTTTCTGAGGCTCAGGAATCATCCAATGCAGCTTAGCACTATTTTCAGTGGTATCAGTTATCTGGACTTCTCCGTTATGTTTAATCACTGTTGAAGAAAAGAAAAAACTAATAAAAGAACAAAGTTAATAGATTCAGGATTTTAAGGAGGTTCAGGATAAACATACATAAAAAATATATCATTCATAAAAACGTAGCTGATCCTAGAGTAAGTAATACAAAAATCCCACAACAGGGAAGGCAGAAAAATATCTCTATGTAAGCCAAGAACATTCCAATGTGCTAGAACTTTTAACTGTGTACTATTTACACTCTAAAAAAGATTGCAAACATTCTCAGGGTCCAGTTGACAGGCAGTCTAACATACACATATTTTGTAAATCTTTTAAGACTTGTCTGCTAATAGGCATAGAAAATAAACAGGCTTAATTTGAGCAATAAGACTATTCTTCAATTAGAAGGATGGGATTTATGGCATGGTTGGCACGCATATTTAATTTATAATAAAAAAATTGATACTGCTTTCAGATCCCATATTTTAAGAAGTGCACTACTGCGCGTCTG
>JANHFJ010010657.1:196607-209176 GCA_032468195.1 Cerberus rynchops
TTGCATGAAGACTGATGCAAAGAATGAGTTAAGCAGCTCTGTTTTCTCTCTGTTGACTGTTACTTCTTTGCCATCTTCTCTCTTTAGTGGACTGACTGTTTCTTTAATTTTTTTCTTGGTCTCTTCATACATTATCTTTAGTGAAACATGCAAACCAATGTTTGCATTTCCTGTGTCAGATGAAGAGAGTATTACTTGGATTTTAATAAGGCATTTGATAAAGTAGACCATAACCTACTACTTCATAAAGAGAAAAATATGGGTTAGATAGCATCACCACCAAATGGATTCATAACTGATTGACCGACCACACTCAATGTGTAGTCCTCAAAGGAACTGCATCTAGAAGTATGCAGTGAGGTACCCCAAGGCTTCGTTGTAGGCCCAATACTCTTCAACGTCTTCATCAATGATTTGGACAACAGGATAAGATGGGGAACTCATCAAATCTGCAGATGATACCAAGCTGGCAGGAATAGCCAACACTTCAGAAGATAGGCTTAAGGTACAGAAAGATCTTGGCAGACATAAACATTGGGTGTTATTTAACAAAATGAAATTCAATGGTGAGAAAAGTAAGGTTCTACATTTAGGCAAGAAAAACAAAATGCACAGGTACAGTATATGTGGTACCTCACTCAATACTAGCAACTGTGAGAGGGATCTCAGAGTGCTCATTTTAAATATGATCCAACAGTGTGCTGCAGCTGCCAAAAAAAGCCAAGATCATGTGAAGCAGGGGTGTCAAACTTGATTGCGTTGTGGGATGGATTGTGACGTATTATGATTTTTTTGCTTTTGCAGAGCCAGGGTGGGTGTGGCCTGTGTGGGCCATATCTGGGCCAAGGACCACCAGTTTGACAGCCCTGATGTGAAATATTAATACCACTTTATAAAGCCTTGGTAAGGCCACAGTTAGAATACCACATCCAGTTTCGGTTGCCACAATGTAAAAAAGATGTTGAGACTCTAGAAAGAGTTCAGAGAAGAGCAACAAAGATGATTAGGGACTGGAGGCTAAAATATATAAAGAAAGGTTGCTGGAATGGGGTATGTCTAATTTAATGAAAAGAAGGACTAGGGGTGACATGATAGCAGTGTTCCAATATTTCATGGGTTGTTACAAAGAAGAGTGAGTGAGGGCAGGACAAGAAGCAATGGATGGAAAACAATCAAGGAGAGAAACAACCTAGAACTAAAAAGAAATTTCCTGACAGAACAATTAATCAGTGGAACAACTTGCTTCCAGAAGTTGTGAATGTTCCAATACTGGAGGTTTTAAAGAAGAAATTGGACAACCATTTGTCTGAAATGGTATAGAGGATTGGACTAGAAGACCTCCACAGTCCCTTTCATCCCTCTTCCTCTTCTCCTCCCCTCCCCTCCCCTCCATTCCATTCTATTCTAACTCTGTTCTGAGGCACATATTTCTCCTTCTGTCCTGGCCACTTTTAACAGAGGCACGATTGAGAGTGTTTAACAAACTGCATCACTGTTTGTTTGGTGGCAGAAGTGCCCCAGATAGAAGGTCCATACAGAGAGTGGTAAGGACAGCTAAGAAGATTATAAGGAAGCTAGCTTCCTGTTATTCAAGATACTGCTTATAAGTGCTATGTGCTTAGAGATTGAAGCATTGTTAGAGACACCCCCCCTCCACAGGTCTGTTTCTGTTCTGGGAGGAGGTTTTGAAGCATCTATAGCAGGACCACTAGATTCTGTAACAGTTTTGTTCCTAATGCCATCCATCTTCTAAACTTGCAGAGTTCTTTTTTTTCACCATGTATACAGTATGTATACATTTGAACTATACTGTGATATTCCATTGTGTCAATATGTATGTGTGTATGTGGTTATATGCATAATGATTATCTTTTGAGAGCTGAATGCAATGAAATTTCATTCTAATGTATGCTGATTAGTGTACATTTCAATTGACAATAAAGTCTCTATCCTGTCCTATCCTATCCTATCCTATTCTATATCAAGAATAAACTTCCCAAATCTTCAGGATCTGGAATGCACATCCCATTTAAGGCAACAGATCAAATCCAGTTCTGAGGAAGTAAGCCTAGGAGTGGCTTATTATCCATAGATGGTACAGAAAGAAGAAGGAAGAAAAGTAGAGTGGAGAAGATTTGAGATTGTGGGGAAAGAGTTATTTTCTTTCCATTGTTGTCCAGTGGAATGTCTGTCTGTTGTTGCAGTTAATAAATAAATGGAACTGTTTTCATTTTAATAATTTTACCTTCTGAAAAATTTCTTGCTTAAAAACTATTGCATCTATTTTAATTAAATAAACAGCTCAGTCCACCTTCCCAAGCACTGAACATGGATTTCAATTTCTGCAGACAAAACTGAAATATAACATGAGATGAAACTGGTGTATAGCTAAGGTGCAGAGCCCCACTTTTTGCTTGGCTCATCATCAGTGCAGGTCACTGTCCTTTTTCTAGCTGCAGGAACAGATGTTGCTGTCCTCTTCCCTTCCTAGCCCATTGCAGATTTAGTCCTACCTATGTTTTCTAAATACAAATCAAAGCTATTTCCCCAAGCAAAGTAGTCTTAAGCTCTCCAGAGCATGTGATCTCTGGCACTTTATTCTATTGTAGTACCGAGGCCCCTCCCCTTGAATGACTGGTCACTGCCCTAGCCATTTCAGCTTGATTTGCCTCACTGAATATATTCTCCACCTTTTTTCTATAATCTTTCAGTAGATCCATCAGTGGCCCATTCAGTCGATGAACTATCCTCACCTCTCAAAGTTCATATTCCATTCGACCCATCCACCATTTTGGCTTCTGCCCAAGCTGAGTAAAACATGCTTCCTTACTTTTCCATCCTCTGCCTACAGTACTACAAAGATCCCTTCCCCCTTTCTTTACTACTTTTAAAAACATCTTTAATTTTTTAAACATCTTTTATTTTAAAGGTTGCTCACTTATGTGTATGAAGCTGAACAATCATTCTTCCTTATTAACAAAGTTTTCATGGGCCAGTAAAGGGGCATAGGAACAAAATAACAACTCACTATTGCTTTAATAATGGGAGGGTATAATGATACCATCAAAGGCAAAAAGAAAAAGAAAAGGTTTTGTGTTGATTACAGAAGAAATAAAATGGGAAGCAGGGATGAAGGTGTTTGTGTGGGCAAAAATCTGGGAAAGAAAAGGAAAGGAGGCTCATTAGAAGAAAACAAACCATAAAAGGAAAAGGCAAGCAGAAGCAGACTTAGCTAACCAATTGCCAAGCACCCAGGCTTGCCTTTCTGGTATGCATGAGAAGGGCCAGAAGCAGTAGTGTGACCAATTAGGTCAAACAAGTAGCCAAAGTTAGACTGAGAACATTCTGGTCCTGTTGCCAACCCACTGAAATTTAGACTGCATTTAGAATTCTGAAGTTGGTTTGAGAGTCACCCAGTGTGTTGACTCTAGCTATAGGTACCATTGAAGTGAAAACAGAAAGCAATTTTCATTTTCATACAACTATTTCTTTAAATCCCACTGAATATTATTCCAACTTCACAATTTTATTTAAAAATGAAAGACTGACCAGCGATAACATCCGTAGGTAGTTCAGTTGGCTGTGGTAAGTCGCCAAATGCTGCAACAATCCGTTTTTCTATTGTTGGGAGCTCAGTAAAATCTTTCACAATAAATGCAGTTTGGGGATTGCTGGTGATCCTTTGCAATTCCACTCTGTCTACCTGTCTTGTTCCAACTCCCACAGTATTAATCCCAGAGTTTTGCATCAGGATAGAAGGCCTGCTGATATCATCCTGGGATTTCCCTCCAAGCAAGAGGACTAAATGTTGTGGGACTCCATCTTCTCGCCTACTTCCTGCTGATCTGATAAAGAGAGTCTTCATGACATGGTCCAGAGCTTTCCCAACATTCAGGGGAGAACCGCCTTTGTGCCTTAAGCGCCGTATGGCTTGTAACACAGTCTCTTTGGTCAGGTAGGCTTTTAAGTCGAACTCGGGAAACACTTCATTGCTAAACTGGACAACAGCAATTCTCATTCTGCTTGGTTGGATATCTAGTTTCTGCACAACCTGGTAAATGAAGTCACGAATGTGAGCAAGTCCATCTGGTCTGACATCATCAGAGCTGTCGACAAGGAAGATAATGTCCTTTGCTTCTCTGTCAATGTCTACAACGAGAATGGGAAAACAGAATGAGACCAGCTTTTTTCTTACAGAAAGAAGTTCATGTTTAATATGCAGCTTCAACCCCTAGCTAGCCCCCGTCTCAGCGAAGAGAATCTGGAGTAGCAGCAGTAGACAATTTAAAGTCCTGCCAGTTGAGAGGTAATGACTGGCCCAAAAGGACCAGTAGTCAAATGCAGAACTTACACTTTATCTTCCTCTGCTTCTTTTTAAAATCAAAAACACTTCTGTTTGATGCTTTGGATCCCCGAAAATGTGGCAACCCTGGCTCCCAAGTGAGATGATTGTCATCCTGGTCCCAATACAGAAATAAAATTTGGCTTGGGCCTAGATAAATATTATAGCTCTATCTTGCCAAATGTCGAGAATGATGCACCTCTATGCTAGTCACTGAAAAAAGGAAGCCGGAAAGATAGGCAGGTGATGGGGCAATGTTCTACACAGACAGTCCCACAAGTCACATTACCTGGAGGGCGACTTGTATCAGTAATGATTTTTCGTATTTGCTGGGTAGTTAATGATGTAAGAGGGAATAATATTTTCTGTTCCAGACTAGGTAGATCTTGGTAAGTTGACACTTGAAATGCATAATCAGAACTAAGTGCTATTTTGGTCATTTCCTCAGGATCCACATTCTTTCCAATAGGAAGCAGAGCCACACCAAACTGTTTGATCAGGTGTACCGGGTTCTCTGTATCATCATGAGGTCGGTGGGAATAAAGAAGGATTAAAAACTGAGGTGCTCCTTCCTCTATGCGGCTCCCGGAAGGCCTTGTAAAAATATTCTTTGACACATATTCGAGGGCAGAACCAAGTTTCACTTGCCTCCCACCTCTGGGACTTAGTCGTTTCACTGCAGCTAGTACTTCCTCCTTGGTAGAATGTGCATTCAGCAAAAATTCAACTTTGGGATTATCACTGAACTGAATTACAGCTACTCGAGTAGCATCTGAACCCACATTCATATTGTTTACAAGCCGTTCAATAAATTCACGAATTGAAGGGAACTCAGAAATTGCAAACTGAGAGTCATCAATAAGGAAAACGACATCTTTCTTTGTATCTGCTATAGAACAAAGAATAATATTAGATGACAGTCAATATTATACTAGCAAATAAATTCAACATGGTTAAAGAAATTAAATAGCTAATATTAACAGCCACACAGTACAAAATATTGTTAAAAAGCTATAGAAAATAAACTCTGAAAATTTGATTGAAAAGTAGTGTTTCTGATTAAATTGATAAATAATGTTTATAAATTTTGCCTACTTTTTCCTATTGCCTAGTTCTTCCATAAAATTCTCAGCGGAAGTCTTAGAGGGTACTCATATACACTATTTGTCTTACTAAGGTATGCAGTTGTTGACTCATGTAATGTATGTTTATTAGAATTGAATGCATGTAAGACATTTGTATCATAGAAACAAAAATACTGATTGAATAAAATATTAACAAAAATCTATGTTAAAAATCTATGGCTTGAATGTTACATATCTGGAAATTCTAACCTACATTTAGAACAATAAATAATGATTTGTGGTGATGTGCAACTCCAGTTAGACTAGAATCCCTCTGAACCGGAATACCACATAGTATCAGCTATTCTACTGCTACATGTAGTATTATATCCAATATATAGAAGGCTATCATCATTATAAGGGATATTTGCCTATTTTTCTATGTCAATATGCATGGCAAGTCAGATCACTAGTAAAGTAACACAGAAATTATATGCATAATTTTTGTATCTATAAATGCATGCAAGCATGCCCTGCTCCCTGTATAAAAATATTTAGAAAAGAAAAAGAAATGTGACCTAGGAACATAACCTAGAATTATTAGCTCACTGATACCAGAAACAAGAACAGCAAATTCAGAAACAAAAGAATTTGTCTGCAGCTCAGTGACATCTGTATTTTCAATGCCAATGCTAAAAGGATCATCTTCAGAACTAAGGAAGCTTTTTTGACATCATCTCTTGTCTTTTTAGCTGACAGCAACATTAAGAACTGTGGGACACCTTCAGATATCCTGCTGCCAGGTGGGCTCGGGAACAACATTCCTGACAAGTTAATTAAGGGCTGCCCCTGTATGAAGTGAAGAACCCATAGGAGGTAATCTCTGGATGACCTTGATCATCTCAATCTTGTCACAGAGTATTCATTCAGAAGGAACTTTAGATTGATAGTATTAGTGTGCTGGGCCACAGCAACCTGGACTTTATCAGGACCAATATCCAGAGTATCAGCAATTCTTTGTACAAAAGTATTAAATTCTGTGGAACTACTTCTGGAGCCATCTGAACCATCTATCAGAAATACATGATTCTTCTTCTGAACTTCAGATTCACAGATTCAGAAGAAAAAAATTAGATTCATCTTCACATTAATTATTTCTTAGAATGTGTTCATTTTTATCTTTTAATGGATTAACCTTGCTTGTTCTACTAACAGTTTAAAAAATGGGAAAACAATGAAAGAAAAGGCATCATAAAGGAACAATGACACGAAACCCAGAGATGTTCATTTCAGAATTTGCTGATAGGCAAATTTCCTTATAGACAGTATAAGACCTAGCAGTTTCTCAGAGAAATCTGCTGATGAACTTGAAGAAATTATTTGACTTGAAATAATAGCATGTCCTTCATAATACAACTGATTTTTTTATATTTTCAAATTTTCTTTTCTCAGCTTTCTACATTGCATAGTCACTTTCCAATGACTATGCTCTGGATTGTTGCTTTCCTGATGCAGCGGCAGCAGGATCACAAAGAGGGTAGAGCTGGTACATTTCTACTCTGAAATACAGTACTTCCTAAGGAATGTTGTTTTTCCATTATTAGGGCCAGAGTAAAGCAGCTTATTTACAAAATGTCCTTGGGAGAGTTGATAATGAGATTCCCTTTCCTCAAATGATTTTGTATTTCCAAAGCCCTGACAAATAAATTAACACTAGATACAAGTGTCGTGGCTGAAAAATCTTTAAGTTCTGAGACACCTAGAGTCACTAGAATCTTTATTCACATTGGTTTTTGCTTCTTGCACTTATTGACAACTGGGGTTTTTCTGTGATATTGTGAAACCCTGACTGAATCTTCTGTTATTATTTTGAGATGGGATTATTAGGGGTTTCATGAGTAACACCATTCTGTAGCAAAACATGTCCCTGGAAATTTCCCAGAATAAACTTCCTAAAAGGAGAACTAGCTAGCTTTCGCCATTCCAAGTTTATTGACTATGAAAAATGGCCCTGTACTTTTTTCTAAACTTGGGTTCAGCCCACAGTGGTTTGTCAGTTTTCAGCTGAAGAATATGTTTGCAAATTTGTCAAAGAGTATTAGTTTCAGAATCATATCTGATTGCCTATGTGTCACCTTCTGATTGGTTTTAATAGGTTTTAGAAAATCAGCTCTTTCATATCACTGAACATCTGTTTGATTGCAGTGGGTAACATCCCAATCAATCAATCAATCAATCAATCAATCAATCAATCAATTGGTCTGAATATTTAAAAAAAGTAATTAACATCAGGTGATAAATGAAAATAAATAAATATACCTTGAGGTTTAAGTTCTATGGTTTTCAGCAGATTGACTATTTCATGTTGTATGTGTCCAATCTGAGAAAGCGTATCAACCTTTAGAATGAACTGAGGGGCATAAACTATTCTTTCTAATTCAACCGGATCAGAGGTCTGGGTTTGGATAACGAAAGTAATCACACCACTTTGTTTCAGGGTATCAGCACTTTCATCCACAATATCATCTGATCTCCCAGCCACAAGAAGAACCAGGAATTGTGGCACGCCTTCTTCAATCCTGCTCCCAGCATGCCTTACAAATATGTCTTTTACAGCATAATCTAGTGCAGCTCCAATGTTCAGTAGCCTTCCTCCTTTCATCCTCATCTTTCTCACTTTCTGAAGCATTTCTGTCTCGGAGGGGTTGTCAAAGTTGAACTCCACATTTACATTGTTACTAAATTGTGCTAGAGCTACTCGTACAGTATCTGGCCCCACATTCAGGCTAGAAATAATTTGGTACACAAACTCTCGAATAGCAGGAAACTGGCCAGCCACGTTCGTTGAGCCATCAATCAAAAATAAAATATCAATCTTGTTTTCTGGAATGAAGTTAAGTAAAAATATTCAGTATGTATCATTTTATTACAGAATTTCTGTACATATAAATAACAAGAAATCCACATCAGTTTGGTTAGTAAGAAATATAATTTGACTCTGCTGATCACTTTGGCATCTTTGATTACATCTTTGGTACAAGCTTCCACAACTGAAGAAAAAAAATTGAGATGGATCAGAGGGAACTGTGGAATCATAGAGTGATTTACAACTTTGAGGGAAATGAACTTTGGCTCCTTAAATGGATTATGCATATTATATTTCTGGTGAGATTCATAATATAGGATGGCACATCACTCTACCCCCCTCTCAAATGCTTAAATTACCTCCTTGACTAGTAGTCTGTTTGCTTTTTATCAAGGAAGTTATAGTATAAAAAGTTGGGACCTTTATCACCTTAAGTTTCAGAAGGAATAAGGTTTGTCTCACAGTATTATATGCCTATTCCATATAAATATACTTTGTCATCCTTAATAAATATATATACTGCTTTCCTTGTTGGCATTTGGTCATTATCTATATTTTCCTAATGTATTTTAAGGAGTAAGGTTTCTAAGAACTGATTCATATATGTGCATAATTCCCTTGACAGTAATATCAAGTTTGCATTTGAAAATGAGGCATCACCACTTTACTATATGGAGCAATAGTATTCATTCTGCAAAGTTTTCCTTCTGCAAAAACTTTTTTTTTTTTTTTTTTGCTCTTTTGCAGACGGTGGAAGGGCTGCATAATATTTCATACTGGAACAAGGTACCATATTTTTAAGGGCATGACATGAAATCTCTTGTTCTCTTGCTCTCTTAATATTTAAAGCACCCTGAAAGCACTTGCAGCCATTCAGGACTCTTCTCATAAAACTTCCACTTCAGAATATTTCTTTAATTTGAATGTCCACATGGTTAAATATACATCTAAAAATCCAGAAGTGCTGAGTAGCAAGAAGTCTACACAGGAAGAGACCTAGGAAATGGAAAGATTATTGGCATTCCTATATTTACAATTTAAGCTGCTCCGGCTCCTGTCACTTGCTCAAAAGACTTGATTCTAAAATGGCTTAAGAAAAAACTTTTTGGACTGAGACATTTTGGTAATGGCATGTGAGATATTCAGTCTGGACAACAGGCTGTTGTGTTCTCCAATGGTGAGATTCAGGGAGTTTGGGGTACCTCTGTAGAACCCTTTGTTAAATTGCTGACTGGCCCCACCCCACCTCGCCCCTAAACTTGTATAGTTTTGTATAGTTTTTATTCATATTGTAAAACTCTTGTAACAAAATTGTGTACCTCTTATTTTTATTTAAGTATTAAATGCATAAAATAAACTATCTTTTGGTATATCTTTTTTATACTTAAAACAGTAATTAGGGCAAAGAAATGATGTTCAGTTGGCCATGCCCACCCAGGCACATGGACATCTAGCCATGCCCATAGAACCTGTTGTTAAATTATTTGAATCCCACCACTGGTGTTTTCCTAATGGACAATTCCCCTGATGCTTGGCCTTGGGCTTCTCTTTGCTAGTAAAAAGTCACCAACCATTTTCCCTCTTGTGGGGTGTATGTATATAATAACATTAATAAAAATTATATGATGCTGGACCACCCACCACCAGTGGGTTGTGTTTTTCAATTTTCTGGACCACCGTTGAGAGTCAGGGACTGGCTCAAAGTCATCCACTGTGTCATCTGTGCTTAAAAGCAGAGCAGAGCCTGGCTGTCCCACTCCTGGCCTAGCACCATAGCCATGGCACTGCCTCTAGTTATTCATATAACATATAAGGTATAAAATTTCAGATATAATCAGATATAATTAACAGTTCATAAAATTAGTATGTCACTCAAAACATATCTGCATGATAAAAGAAAAGTCAATGTAATATAAAAAAAGCAAATTACCTGTTGATGTGATCGTAACTTCTTCCACATCTCCACTAACATAAGTTGTTAGTGGACTAATCATTTCCTGTGGTAAAGCTGGCAGAGAGCTGAATTCATCCTTAAAATATACTATTTGTGGATTAAATGCAATCTGCTGAAGTTCTGCTAATTTGGCGTTCCTAACGCCAATACAAAAGGTGAGCACTCTTGCACGAGCTAAGGCATTGGCAGCATCTTGAAAAACATCAGCAGATGGCCCTGCCGCAAGGAAGACTAGCACTTGAGGGACATTCTCATCTTTCCTGCTCCCACTTGCTTCAGTGAAGAGATTGGAACGCACAAAATCTAGTGCAGCTCCTGAATTCAGAATTGACCCCCCATGCAGTCTCAACTGCCTCAGATGAGAAAGGACATCTGCCTTGGTTAGGAAGGAATTTAAAAAGAATTCTGGTTTGGGGTCCTCACTAAATTGTACTAGGCCAATTCGTATGTCATCAATTCCAACATCAAGGGAATTAACTAGGTTCACAAGAAAGTCACGGACATATGGGAAGTTGGTATTTCCAACGTTGACTGATCCATCCAAAAGAAAGACGATATCTCTTTTGGTTACAACTGCAGTAGAGCACAGAAAATAACATGAGACTTCATAGAAAAACACACCAGTATTGGTCATGTGTGCATTTGCAATTGCGGTACACACATGTATACCTCATTCAAGAGACAACAGGACAGGACAGGACAGGACAGGACAGGACAGGACAGGACAGGACAGGACAGGACAGGACAGGACAGGACAGGACAGGATAGGATAGGATAGAGTTGGAAGAGACCTTAGAGGTCTTCTGGTCCAATTCTTTGCTTCAGCAGGAGATCCTATACCATTCCAGAGAAATGGCTGTCCAGTCTTTTCTTAAAAGCCTCCAGTGATGGAGCAGCCACAAATTCTGAAGGCAACTTCTGTTCCACTGGTTAATTATTCTCACTATTATCTGAATTTAGGAGGGAAGCCACAAAGCTCCACAGCTGCCAAAAATTGTGAATTTGGGGGGGAGTGTCGCACAGAAACAATTCTTCTCGTGAGCTATATCCCCTTGTTTGGGACCTGTGGAGAGATTAAACACTCACTTTGTAGGCTTCTCTACCTGAGATCAAAAAGAAACGCTTGGTTATATTAGAAAATGCTCCAGCTCTCCATAAAACAGTTGAAAAGACTTTCCTTGAGCTTCCTAATTTCTATCATGCTAAATCCATTTAGAAATATCTGTACTCCTCTCTCTCTCTCTTTCCTTTTTCCTCCTTTGCAATTACAGTAGGCATTGATTTGAGAGAGAGAGAAAGGCAATATTGAAAATGGTGAGAGTTTGTTTGCCCGTAAACCTTTTAAAACCAATATCCACTAAAGGATATTGATTGGGATGTTTAATTTATCATCTTGTCTCCTGCACGAGAACATTGATTGTTTAAGGCTTACATTTATACAAGCAGAACAGATACTTGTCCTTGCAGTTATCAGCTATTTAAGGAGCATGCTCTACTGAATTCCAGGACGAGCTGGGGGGTCTTTGCAGATCTAACTGCACTTGCTGGGTTATTGTATTACTTCTTCTATTTACCGCTCTGCCTTTGCTTTAGGAATGTAGAGGGAGGAGATAGAATTGCCCAACCAATGATCAGTTTCATGAACGTTCCCTCGCCAAATGTGAGACTTTGAATCCAGAAATCCAGACATCGAGCTTGAATTGGGGAAAAGGGTCTCGGGAGAAAATCTATAGAGATTCTCAGTGATCCAAGTCATGTTTGTCCCAAAGGTAGTTTTTTTTTTCCCAAGAGGCAATTGGACTTTCTGGTTTTTCTTTGAAGATGTTTCATCCATGGAGCGTTTTCAACTCTGATTGGATGGTAGGGAATGGAAGGATGTATATTCCTTGCACACAGTTAGTCATTGATTTATATTCGGCAAGGAGCCTAAATCCTTCCACACCCCTACCATCCAGTCAGAGCTAAAGAAGCTTCTTGGATGAGAAGTGAAATGTCTTCAAAGAAAAAAACAATCAGAAGTCTAGTTTCCTCTTGAAAAAAAGCACCTGTGGGACATTGGGAGAATATACACCAAGCTCTTCCACATGATCTGTTCCATCAATCATTCATTTGGATGACTCCATCCCCAGATCTCAAAGGCATTTATTTCTTGCCTTCTTTCCCATGGAAGCATCCATTCGCCCACTTCATGTCCATTTTAGGACCCTATCATGCTGCTCAGTCTAGCACGGTTGGGTGTCCAACTGTGCAACTTTAAGACCTATTCAATTCAATTCAATTCAATTCAATTCAATTCAATTCAATTCAATTCAATTCAATCCTTTATTGTCAATGCACAACATG
>JANHFJ010010660.1:0-10258 GCA_032468195.1 Cerberus rynchops
CCATAGCAGAAACTTTCATTTAGAAAAGGAGGGGGGTGGAGTTTAACTCTACTGTAGATAACATATTAATTTGATTCATTTGTTTGGAAAATGGCAATATAATATAAAAAAGAGGAACATTAACATTAAATTAATAAGCCCATCCTTGGAAATAAAGCAGCTTAAATAATGAATGGATGTTGATTAGCATGCAACAAATGTTATTTCTAAAGCTGTTAAAAATTAAAAATGGTTCTATGTCAATATTTTATCAGTAGGCAGAAACTATGTTGAGCCAAATGTAGCAAGTCTCAAATTAGTTCCCATATTTAATGTGTGAGATGAGCATTTCACTGTAGTTTTCAAACTTCATGGCAACTGATGATTGTAAGTGCAAAGTAGCCAGTTCTGTTTATGAAGTTATTTTTCTCTCTGTCTGATATTTTCTTTTAACTGTACAAACATTTTATTATTTTTAATCAAATATTCATGAGGTACAAACATTTCTAACCATCATTTGTGCATGTTTTCAGAACGATACTTTGAATAGCAATCTTGCAAATATCAAAGAGAAATATCGATTTAAAGTGACAATTTAAGCAATTTTAAGCAATCCAAAGATATTCAATAGTCACGCATCACACAAGAAGCTATTTGAGAAGTACCACTTTTTCCAGATTTCAGATGGTTTCATGTTTTCAAAAACAAAATAAGGGAATACTGCTTATGATTTGAACATCATTTTTGTGCTCTAAAATAAGTATTACCTAGGTCTATCATATCTTTGCTGGGAAAATAAGGACAACTATATGTTCAGCATAGACTTCTTTTTTCTTTTTGCTGACACATAGTGGTCATCTGGATATTTGTAGTGAAGGTATAATCTTTTCTTTATGTTAAATAGAAAAGGGAGGTATTGGCCAGCTGCTTTTAGTTATCAAGAGCTCTAATCAGAAATAGGTCCTTAAAAATTAATAATAAATTAATTTCTTTGCTATCATGGTAACAGCATATTTCTCTGCCAGCAATAGATATTTGATGCTTGGGAATTTGCTTTTGAGTATTTTATAAACGAACCAAGACATAATGCAATTTATTACTAATTGTAATTCAGTCACAGACAATAAAAACAAAAATAAATAAAACCAACCAAACATTACTTTCAAGTCACTTAGCATCTCTTTGCAAATGGAAAGTTTAGACTTTGGCTGGTCTTAACATCAAGGATGAACAAACATACAGTATATAATTATTTATATAGTGTTCTTTATCTTCAAAGTATTCTATTTATATATCAAATTTGTTAGATACTACTGTCAAATGAGACCATTTATTATTACACAAAATTGTTACAAAGCTAAGAAAGCTATGAAAAGCTTTGGCGTCTATGATTATGTTTTTTATGCTATCCTGGTGGAAGTGTAGAAGTAGAAGACAATAGCCTTGAAGCAACTGTGCCAAGCCTTTAAAGCCTGGAGAAGATCCAGAGATATGTTTCACATTCAAAAGAACTGTCTACTAGTATAAAGTAATATTTAAAATAGCTACATTAATTCAGTTACAATGGACAAGTAATTTATACAAGATATAATTCATTATAACCTTGAGCAATAATCTTCAGCCTCAGTTATCTGCCAATACAACATAGTAATAATAGAAGGGGTTCTATCATATTTCTTGACTGTCCCTATTAGCATCACTGAACAGAATTTGCTATCATGCAGTACACTAGGGAATGCTTTGAATGCATATTAAAAAAATGGGGGAGGAGAAAAAAAGAAAAGAGGCCTGTATTTGAGCATTGTCCCATTTTATATGGAAATGGAAATCGTTTTTAAAAAGTTAATATGGTTATAATTAGGATAGCCAGATGGTTTGTTGTTGTTTTGTACACTGAAGCATAAATATCATATTCTGGATATTTCTCATGCTGACAAACACACTATGCACTCCGTCTCTGTAATCAATTGGTATTTCATCACTTACTTCAATGGAAGTTAGACTATAAACATCTTCAGATATATAGCTTACAAATAAAATGTATTACTTCATTAAAGTACGTGATCTGGCTTGCATTCCACATATACATATTATTCTTCATCTACCACAATACATCAAAGTTTTCATCATAATCATGATACTAATATTCCCACTGGCATTGCTTATGATCGTTTAACTTTATAAATGGCTGCATATCTGAAATATGAAAAACAAATTTGAAGTTGCAGCATCACACCTGATCAGGAAGTCAATCTGTTGTTCATTTATTTCAAAAAGAGTCATTGAAAGCTATTAAAAATTATATTGAGAGTACATTGAAAGCTATAGTCCAAAAATGGTAAGTCTAAAGCCCTTTTGGAGGAATGGGATTTTAAATAATAGAATGGGTTTTTAAAGGATGCAATGGATTTCTCAAAAAGGCCATGAAAACTTTTGAACTACATATTTGCATCCCTGTTACACATTTAAAAAGAACAAAAATTCATAATATGCTTATTTACCAAAAGGTAAATATACTTATTTATTTGCTAAGGCTTACTAAATAAAAAGACATTACTTCTCAAAGTATGGATTTCTAAAGCACATGATACCTGGTAGAGAGGTGTCATAGTGCACTTAATAACAGATAACCAGGCTTACCAGTTTAAAGCCAATATATACAAATGGAAAAGAGTACAATGGTTCCACAATCCTATATGAAGCCTCTGTGTTCCTTTTGCTTTTTAAACAAATTGTGTTTGCTTTTCAAAGTAACCGTAAGGTGAGATGTCTATGATCTCATTCTCACTCTGCAGAGGATATTACAATGAAAGGAAAAGAGAGACATCTACAGGGAAGAGGAAATTGCAGACATCAAGTAAGCTGGTTATCTCAGTACAGTTGTCCTGGAAAAAAGAGTGTCAGATGGCTCATAGCCTGGTTTTGCAAATTGCAGCAACTTAAGAGCTGTTTAAGAGCAGCAGATTTAAAACATATTCTTGTATGAGAAGAACTCATTCTTTTTTTCTCTTGATTTTGATAAGTTAGATTAGCATTTTTCAAAATGAAATCTAGGTTTCAAAAGTTATACAGAAGCAAGCAAGCTCATTTTTTTGGTATAATATTTTTCTGGAATTCCTATGCCTCAGTATGACAAACTGATTTTATTTTACAAAATTGTAAGGATCTTATTTATCTGCCTTTCCTCTCCCCTTCCCCTTCCATTCAATTACGTATAGTTCTTGGAGACAAATCCCTGTAGATTTTTTGGCAAAGATTTTCATTGCCTCCTTCCTAGGGCTGAGAGAAAGTGACTGGTCCAAGGTCCATCAACTGGCTTCATAGCGAAAGTGGGATTAAAAGACACGGTCTTCTGGTTTCTAGCCTGATGCTTTAATTAATACACCAAACAATTATTAAAATTTGAAACAATTAGATGTATTGTTGGAATGGAGAAGAAACTGTACAAATTAATGTTTTAGAGAGTCACATTATTGCATTGAAATGGCAAAATCTGATCTTTTGGTATCTCATCAGAAGTTCAGACAAATTGTACTTTTTGTAATGCTACTTCAACCAGTTATTTATTTCAGATTTATTCAATGTAAATAAAACTATCACTCTTGCGAGCATACTGATACTTCTTATTTAAGCCAGAATCATTTTAATATGCATTAGATATTACTAATTCATGTTTTTAATAGTTAAAGAAAGTAAATTTATACAGCTTGGCACTTCATAGATATAGATTGGCTGCTAAGATGAGAAGAGAATTAATTATTTAGAAAGTAATATTAATTTGAATTTGTCAAGCACCTGGGATAAACAATTTATGGAGGAATGAAAAGATTCTTAGTGTGAAATCTCATTTTTCTAGTATAGGCTTTGACCAAGACATGTTGATGTAACAAGGTTTCAGAATTGCATTTTTCCCCTCCTTCATTATTATAATATGGAAAACAAAAAATGAAAAAAAAAATACTCTGTCACATATGCAATTTTTAGTTAAAAGACAATGTAGGGTCTATTTAATAGGAATTTAACTTGCCTACAGGATAGAGGTGACATCAGTTCTGTCCAAATAATTAATATCAAAAGACCTCATAAAGTATGACTGAAAGATTCTATAGCTGACATTTTGAATAAAGGGATGTGGGGATGTGATAACTCTAATCACTATTTTAGCCTACTCTTTAAAATGACAGTATTGGTAGAAAATTTGTAAAAAGCTGATCAGAATATTTCATTGTTAATTCATGGGTGCTACATAAAGCAGTATAGACATGGTCCGGGGCTAATCTACATTGGTCCTTTGAGAAACATCTAAATAGAACAAAACAGAAGATTATATTATTTTTAAAAAAAGATTGTATAAAAAGCACGATTTTGGCTATTCCAGGAAAACGTTTTTTTAAAGTTGCAGCACCATAACACTAACCTATCTAATAGGACTCACCATATGCAACATCTTGATATCATAAACTTGGAAATCTGCCCTAAATAATACAATTTAATTAAGTTTAAATTAAAACCCTTAATGAATTTTAGTTTGGGAATCTAAGGAAAAATATTATTTTTAAAAAGTTAAATATGAAGAATTTGCTTTGAGCTGGAGGATACTTCTTGGTAATAAAGGTTAGAAAATTTGCTCCTGCTGCATTACTCAGAGAACTGACAATATAAGGAAAAATAGCTTGATAGTTATCCCCTTGAGTGTGGATGATAGTAAAAGTATGAGTTAGATTATTGGGTTTTTTTCATTCAATTCCCTCTTCTTTTTAATATTGCTAATATGGTATACAGTTAATTAAAATAATATTAAATAACAATATTCCTTAGTTAATTAACAGGTATCATTTGGAATCCTAAATTTACGAGCCAGACATGTTAGAATTAGACTTATGAAATACTGATTTGTTCTCATCTAAATGTGTTTCATCTAAATGGGCATATATTAAAAAGAGGGAATAATCCATAAATCAAAATATGAATAATAAATCAATAGCATTACATGCTTAAGTCTCGGGCAGATACTGATGGCTTTGTGCAAAGCATTAAAATGTGTTTTTCTCCTTCTCCCCAAACATTAAAACAAGAAATTGTGAACCTATGTTTTGAGGGCTGTTGATATGGATATGTGTGCTACTTGAGGCAAGTTCTGTTTGGTTTTTTGTTGATGTTTTCATTGCTGATTTTAATTTGTTGTTTTCTTCCTAGAATCCTATACTAAAGATGTGTCCATAGAAATAGATATAAAGATAAGATATAATCTCAATTTTCCCTACTCTAACTGGACAATCTGTGCATGTGAATCTGTCAGGGCTTCATGGATACAAATATTGATCTCAGCTAAATGAACTCTGGCCATTCTTTTCTATTGTGCCTAAAGAATAGATCAGAAGAGAAGAGAATTTTTTATTGGGCAAGTGTGATTGGACACACAAGGAATTTGTCTTCAGTGCATAAGCTTCAATGTACATAAAAGCTATAAGTGATAAATCATCATTATAGTCATCATAAAAATGCATTAATCATAAATCGTAAGATACAACACTTAATGATAGTCATAAGATACTAAATAAGCAATCAACATAAATCATACTAGAAAACTAAATAAACAATATAAATCATAAAGATACAAGCAACAAAGTTATAGTCATAAGTAGAAAAAGTGATAGGTAATAGGAAAGCTGAGAAGAAGAAGAATAGTACAGCCTTACTAATAGTTTGACAGAGTTGTGGGAATTAGTTGTTTAGCAACTGTCCTTGTTCTGATGTGTAATGCCCTATAGTAGAAGTTGAAACAATTTATGTCCAGGATGTGAGAGGTCTGTAGATATTTTCACAGCTTTCTTTTTGATATATGCAGTATACAGGTCTTCAATGGAAAGCAGGTTGGTAACAATTGCTTTTTCTGCAGTTCTGCAGTTATTAACTGTTAAGAATTTTAATTACAATATTAGAAACTTACATTTAGCAAGAGAGAAGACAATGGAAAGAAAGAATAAAAAGTTCAAGAAAATACAATTAGTTTAAAAAAGAGACTATATAATACAGTAAAAAGAAAGGAAATATGAAAGAAGTGACTTCTAATCTTCATCACAACAGTTGTAAACAAATTTAATAACTTCATCTCCCATAAAATTAAAAAGACATTTTTTCATCTCATATCTCATCTCATATCCCATCCCTTAAGCAAATCCATAAACAAACTTTCTCAATCTTGATGTCAGTAAAAAGCCTGTAGAGAAAAAAAACATAGTTTAATCTTGATCAAATAAATCATTTTTTTCCCTTTTACTTTTAACAGTCTTAATCATTAATTCAATCAAACATTGTTATAGGAATTGATTTCTCATCTTTATAACATTGCACAGATTTCTTTAAGTCTTTAAAGGCTTATTTTGTAGATACAATAAAAATAATGCACCTTATATATGAAAGTTAATTCCAGTCCCCTTTCTTTGTACTATTCATCTCAATTATGGAATATTTTAGTTCCATGATTTTTTGTTTGCAAGAAATCCTTTATATGGCTATATGGTTCTCTTTGTCTTGTTTAAAATGTTGACGATATTATATTAAGTCTATATAGTGTTATGGCTTAAAGAATATTTTTTATGATCTGATCAGATAATTGTGAAATTATCCCTAAAGAAGCTTATTTGACATTCACTTTAATATAATTTTGGTGTTGGTAACCCGTTTTTAATCTTGTGGGTTTTTAAAAAAAGAACTGTTAGGAGAACAATACAATTTAGACATACTGAAGATTATAGTCTACTTTTTTAATTTTATTGTAATATTACTTAGATTTTTATTAGTTTCACTTGGGGCATAGTAAGTGACTTGATTAGCATAAAACCTTCAAATAAACAAATGCAGATACTGTGTTAATTTCATTCATCACAATACTTCAGGAAATTCTGGTTATGTAATACTGGCATATGTTTAATATTTAATATTTTTGTTTGGTATTCTTAAAATTCTCTTTTCCAAACAATGAAGACAAATTTACAACTCTAAATGATTTTTTATGTGTTTTACAATTGCAGTTGTTTCTTGTCACTGCTACTGGTTGCTGCTGTGGTCTGGAAAATCAAGCAGACTTGTTGGGCTTCTCGACGGAGAGAGGTATGAATATTATTTTCACTTTTTTTTACTTCTTTACTCAGAGAGAATTCTAAACATGCAATCTGCCTATCATGCCTGTGAAACTTCTTTCTTGTGGATGATTTTTTTAAAATGCCAGAACATCACATTTTCTTTGCATATGGAAATGTAGTTAGTTTGGTATATGCTAGACTCTTTAAAAATATCATTTCTACTTTTGCATCCTGACTCTCATCCTGCCATTTCTCAGTTGACAAATATCTGCTAATTTTAAATGCTTTTTAAAAAAATTTACACACTAAGGATATAGAACCACTTTTTTTTTTACTTTTAGTCTGGGTTTATTTCAGATAGTTGATTGATTACTATATTAAATATGTGGTGATGGAATTTGAAATTCCCTTGTTAAAATAACAGTTTAAGATTTAAACTTTTGTGTATCTGTATATTTTTTGTATATACTGTATTCTCTTTTCATATAAGTAGAATGAGACTGGATTCAATGGACTGTCTCGCTCTGTCTCACCATTCCCTTTAAATTCATCCCATCCTTACCAACATTTCATGAAAACAGAAAACTTGAAATATTATTAATTCATTATACACTTTAGATACTGCACAATATTCAAAATTATGCAGGAATTATATAATTCCAACTTCCACTAAGGTGGGATGAACCAGGTAATAAAGGTTATGACATGACATAGTTTCAAAGGGTTAGTCGGTGCCCAGGGGATGTCCTGTTGAACCTCCTTCCATGTCTCTGTTAATGTGTCTATTGAAGTTGGGCACATTATTTATCTTCTCGAGTTTGCCTGCTTTCAAATTGCTAAGTGGGCAGGAGCTGGACCAAATGATGGGAGCTTATCCCATCACACAGCAGGTTTGTTCTGACATTTAAGTGATATACATATCTGTATTATAATAAATTTTAATTTTCCTAAATTTTTATTTATCTCACATGTCAGTTTTCCTACTCTAGATCTTTAAGATTCTAATTTTTCAGTGTTAAGTTAATTCTCTAAACACACAACTTTTTTTCTTCATAGCGAGCTACAGGTAGTTCTCAACATATGGCATAATGGAGCTTTTCCATTACAACTGTTTGTTTTGATGGTTATGAAACAGGTCAGTCATGCAACCGACCTGATTTGTGACTTTTTTGTAGTGGTCATTCTGTGACTATGGTGGTCATAAAATAAACCAGCTGTTTGCTGTGGAAATGGTTTTGCTATCAAAACTGCTATAAAATGTGAGCATACATTTGTGGAATGCTGAAAATGACCACAATGGTGCCATGTTGCTGGGCACTCAAACTTTGGTTATGTGACTATGAATGGGGCCTGATGTTCAGAAATTTGGATTGAAGTCATAGATAACCAGTTGCAAATTGAGGACTACCTGTATTCCTTTTTCTGAGAACTTTCAGAAAAAGATAAGCTAAGAAAAGAATGTCAGTTCTCACAAGGAATTGGTTGTACTTTTTGTGGAGATGGAAAATAGACTTACGTCAAGAAGATACAATATATTTATGTTTTCAACAGGGCGTAGGAAAACACTTTTAAGTGTTGATAAATACTTTTAATAGCATTTAGCACCAGTTACATATAATAAGAATAAATTTGTACTAATAATTAATTACAAGAGACTACAAAAATGTTTTACTGTATGATTTATCTATTTTTGTGCCTCTGAAGAGACATGTCTTTAAGTTAATATATTCTACACTTTTTTTTGTAATTTTTTCAGTAATGTATAATTATGCCTCTAAAGGGTAATGATGATAATGTAATTTATCCATTATCTTAATTACTTTAATTAGGCCTATTGATAATATTCTTAATAGAGAAAAATTAATAATATTTTGGACTCTTGAAGAAAATATTTAATCTCAAGAAAATTGATTCACAAATGATATATTGATGTACAGTCAAGGTCTAGCACTGCTTAATAAACTTTGAATAAATAATACACTAGAAAAGTTGATGTTTTAAAAACTTAGGGATTTAGTCTTCTCAAAGATTCAAGTGGAAGATCACTTTCAAGCTGATTGGACAAGACAATATGGTTTTCTTCTGACACTTGGTACTCAGTAGTGGGATTCAGCCAGTTCAAGAGAACTGATAGCTAACTTTCTGACCAGTTTGGCAAACTGGCTGAATCCCCTTCCAGCCATTCCTCCATCCCCAATTAAGGTCTGTCATTAGGGCAAAGAACCAGTTAAATTATTTTAATCCCATTACTGTTGGTACTCATAAATTAACCTTAAAACAAATCAATTATAATTTTATGAACAATTCCCATCCAACCTTTGGACAGATTGTATACACATAATTTATGAAAATACTACTCTTCTGTGATTTTTGGCAACATTCCAGCTTCAAGTTGTAACTTTGGTTGCTATATGTGTTTACTGTCGGTATATCTAGCAAGAACATATTAAATATTTCTATTTAATGGTACTTCTTTTGGAAAAGGACTTATAAGTCCTTAAGGTAATAACTGTGGTCACCCAGTTTACTATTACCACTTGCATCATTACTAAGGTTTGTAACTTCTGATCCTCCGGAGTTTTAACATGAGTGGCCATACAAATCTTTTAAATAAAAATAATCTGACTATCATTAGGCTTAAAATTTAAATGGTTCTGATATGATAATAAACTCAATTGAAATTTTAGTTAATACAAAGTAGTGTACAGCTGTATTAGATAAAAAGAATAATTCAACATTGCTATTTATTGTATGTAAAATGCTAAGCAATAGTTATGAAGAAAATAATAATCCATGGAGTCTGTTTAATCATTTATTAGTTGTATACCAGTACAGTATAAAAACTCCAAGACATACTTGTACTAATTTATAATATAATGAATTAAGAAAATTATTAAATGAGAAAAAGTGGGACAAAAATGGGTGAAAAATGTTAATTTATGGATACAATTTGTCCATTTGAAAAACAATGCCCCTTATTGAAAATACTCAGATCAAATCTGGGTAGGCACATTAAGTGTAACATGTAGTAATATTATGCTTCATGTACATGCATAAATGCATACTGTTAAAAGCAAGGGTACTGGGCTTGTACGTGTGAGGTGATGCATTGGAAGGAGTTTTGTATGTGTGAGGTGATGCATTCTGCATAGGGCTGGAGTTGTTTGGCGAGAATTGTTGTTGTTTGTTTGTGT
>JANHFJ010010661.1:1082-12167 GCA_032468195.1 Cerberus rynchops
CTATTTAATCTGTCATCTAGCTGTTTTTCCTTATATTCTGCCTTTGTTTCTGTTGTTTTAATGATGTTCTCCAGTTTTACAGCCTGCAGCAATTTTTCTGTGCTTTGGTTCACATATTCATTCAAACTTCGCTTTTCTTCTTCTACATTTTGATGGATCTGCAATAGCCCTCTGCCACCTATTTTTCTTGGCAGGTACAGATTATGATTATGATCATGATTATGATTATGATGATTATTGAAATTGCTTTTTTTGCAAACAATCAGATAAATGAACATAATATGTCAAAATATGAAACTGGAAGGATGGAAGGCTAAGTCAACCTTGAGCCTGGTGGGATTTGAACCGGCAGACAGCAGAAGTATTGCTGTACTGCACTCTAACCACTGCCCCACCAAGGCTCCTTATATTTATATGTGTATTTTATTTTCAGGGTAGTTTTTTTTTTTTTTCAGCATATGAGGTCCATGAAAGGAAAGATGATCTTCCAAATGCTTTTGAGATATTAGGGACGAAAAACAATGGCATTATAAAAATGCTTCCAGGCTTTGAACCTATTACTAGTAATGGCCAATTAGAAGAAGATTCAAGAAGGCAGAGAAACAGCTTCTCCACTTTCCCCATCCCATTATTTGAGGTCCTGGATCTGGACCTGAAATTTCACCAAAAGACTTTTAGAAAATTGTGTCCGTTGTAAGCCTTATAGAATTTCTCTGCCTCTTGAAGAAATTAAACAGAAAATATTACCCTCCCTTTCTTTTGCTCTAAAACAGAACATAATATTTTGGGAGGCTATTTCAGGCAGTTCTACATTAGTCTGGTTTATATCTGATGTTGACATTAATGATTTTTTAGTTATTTAATTACAAAAATTAGTTATGATAAAATATATGGTTCAATTAAAAAGCCTACACTCATTGGGGAATCTGTGGGGTCATAATTAATTGTTGATTTCTTAAAGCAGCTAAATGTATGGCTCACAAAAAGCCCTTTTAAAAGAATAAGGAGATTCTTTAGCTTAGCTTTTGGTCGAGCTGCCTTGTTAGTTGAAAAAAAATCTTTGAGAAGTAAAATCACTCAGTGTATCTGGCAGTTGCATATCTCTGAGGAGCAACAGTTTGTCATGGAAGCTACTGCTACTCTTTCAAATGCATAAATAATTTCTCTATTCAGCAGTACAGATTGAGGGCATAATCAAGTCTTAGTGCTGAAGGGAAATATTTCTCAGAAATGGAGCCTGGAATGGGGCCATTTTCCTTAATCTGTCTGAGACACTGTGCTGTAACTCTTAAAAGAGAGCTGCTATACTTTTTCCATGTTCCTCTCTGATTCTTATCCACACTGAGGATTTCTTTAAACACCTCTAGGCAGACAAATGTTTGTACAGACATTTTCAGCTAGTGCTAATTTTTATGAATCCACATCTCACCAGTGACCAAGATGGTTCAATGAGACAAATGGGCCAATCTATATTGTCCACAAGATGTCCGTACACTGTTCAAGAAGATAATGATAAGTTATCAAGTTCTCCTTTGAAAGATGTCCTCATCTTGGATCACAGAGCTCAATGTAACAGAAGATGTTCCACCTGCATAGTTGATTAAGAAATCAAATACAGGAATTTCCAGAAACAAGCATCACATGAACGAATGAAAAAAAATGCATCAGGGAAAAGACCAACCATATAATATAACTAATATCATTCTTATCCTAATTTGTGGTGTTTTGTATCAATGGATGTTAGAACCAAAAAGGACCTTGAAATGAGGAGAATTGGAGTTATAAATTCCATGTTTGAGTTTGAGACAGGTAAACCTATAAAATATGACAGAAAAGTCCAATATATATACAGTATATTGGGTCCAATCTCAGAGTGGCCCATCTTACTTTACAGAAGTATACTATAGATATATCTGTTAGTACAAGTACCAATATAGTGCTAGTCTTAAGGTAGCAAGGTATTAATTATCTGTATGTATATTAAATTTCTCTTTGTGATTCTTGAATAACATTGTGTTTATTTTAAAACTGAAAATATTGTGCCTTGGTAAAAAGGATGATGATTACTCTCCTCCGATATAATTTAAACATAAAGGATGTGTATTTAATAGACTACAGGAAATTCTAAGTCTTCAGATAAGCTAATGGTGCAACTAAAACAGATACAAACAAGATAACTTATGCAAAGATGTGAAGTCAGCAAATGTATAGATTTGCTCCATTTCTATGTTCAAATATTTATCAGCCAACTTCTTCAGATTCTAATCTCAGATCACACAATATCATGAAGACTGTCTTCCTTCCTTCCTTCCTTCCTTCCTTCCTTCCTTCCTTCCTTCCTTCCTTCCTTCCTTCCTTCCTGTTCTGAATATCCCAGCCTTATTTTCACTGACTGAATCCAGATTCTACAGTAATGCTAAAAAATATAGGAAATAAAAAGTTCTCACTATTTCTTATGCAACATGCAAAACCTTACAGGTATGCAGAATATGCCCTCTCCTCCCACCCCTTGCTAAATAAAATAGTGGCAAATCATGACATTATCTTCTTGAAGGAGGTGGGAATGAGCCTGACTGCTAATCAATCTGCTTGTGTCTCTCTGGGTGTGTATCTTTGAGTCAATGTTGGATGAGCATATATGATTCTGAACTTTAGTCAGTGTGCTTATAATGTAATCCCACACCTTCTAAATTTAATTGTTCTATTCCTGAATAGACATGGATATAGAATTAGTTTTACTTACTTTGGGGTAGAACAGCATAAAATTAATACAATTATTTAACTGTAACTTCATAGTTAATTAACAAATGGCCCATATCAAAATACAGAACATAAAAAACCGCAGACAGTTAATAAAACTGTATGCAAAAATGGAATAAAAGAAACAGATTAAATAAAAATAAAGATTATGAATTATGTTTCTGTTTCATGCCTGCAATTTATCCTAATCAAATCCACAGATGTAAATCCCAACTGAATGATTATATTTAAATAAAGGACTGCATGTGATTTTTGAATTCTGACTGCATTTGAAATATGTTGTTTTAATATAAAGATTCCAATAGATTGTTTGCCTGATGTGCAGTCCAAGATACTGATCTCTCTTTCTTAAACAATTGACATTCATTATCATTTTTTGAACCATCAAGAAAGTCATAAAATATTTGCTTTTCCTTTTTCACATGTTTGTAATGGAGGTTATGCTACAAAATGGGCATGATTCTGGAAATACAGTCCCTCTCATTCAAGTTATTTATGGAGTTGAATTCTACCAAATAGCAACAGTAAAGTCTCACAGCTGTGCTCAGCATATAGATGGTTATTAAAATTCTTAATAGATTTCAGATCAACAGCAGGGTGCTAGGAGACCAAAGGAAGAATAATAGGATCTACTGTATTAGAAAGTAGATGAATTCAAAAAGATATTCTTCCAGATTGTTTTGAAAGATAACTTTTGTTCTTCACATGGATGTTTTGGTGATTGGGCCTTTTTTTCTCAGATTACAGGCATTCAGCAACCATATGCTATAAATAACTATTTAGAAATGTTATTTATATTAGTAAGTAATGCATCAGGATTACATTCAAGCAAGAGATATACAAGCTGGTATATCCAGATGGCTTAGACTGTAATTTTCACAATAAGGTTTTAGAATTAAAAAAAATAAAGGTCCATTATTTTTTTTTAAAGAAAACTAATGAAGGAAAATATTCCCTTTGCCATTTTTATTCTTTTCCTATAGGTATGAAATAATTAACTTTTTGTAAATCATTGAAAATTGACTTTGCAAAGTAAAATGTCACACCAAAAGTTTGCGAAAGGTTTCCTACTTTGTAAACCCTGCAATATGAAAGATTGAAAACATAAACCTACTTAGGGTAAGTTAAAAAATACTGTACCTTCTATTTTCAGAATTGAAAATAAAACTCCAAAATATAGCAGCTGGATTTCAGAAACCTGCTGTTCCGATTTGCTGTCATGAGGAACATGTGTCTGCCCATTAATGCCATTGCACCAAGGATTTTTCAGGACTCAGTTTGAAAAATCTCAGCTTTTTGAATTAATGACTGACAAGAAAAGCATATTGTGATTAAGTTGGTGATGACTTTGCTAAATAAGCAGATGATTTGTAGAAGGTTCTCAAATGGATAGGGATTGTGTATATCCAATACACAGCTTGGCCAGTTTCACATCTTAATACTTTTCTCGTGATATCAGGTACTTTTGTTTTGACCCTAGCCAATTTTCTTCAGAACTGGTTTTTGTTTTCATCACTACTATTTGAAAACCAGCTATTATTTCAAGTACATCATTACTTGAGTCTTTTTAGAAGCTTTTGTTGGATGGTTTTTCTTTTTGTTTTTACATATTGCAAAAAATCAATTTTTTCAGAAAAAAAAATATGTCCCTCTAGTTTTGCATCAGAAAAAACTTTGCCTCTTGCTGTGACAAAATCTCATATTTTCAATTCTCAACTCTTGATATGAATCTCTTCCTATTTTGATGTAAATTTATTGCACAAAGTGTATAGGAATCAGATTGCTATATATTTGTATATGCAATAACTGTACAGTAACGCTAGCAAAGATATAGTCAAATGAATTCCTTTTAATTGCTGAGTCTAAAGTTCAGCATCCCAAAATTCCTGTCACTTTTTGTTACACATCTTGTTAACTATTATAAAACTTAGCACAGAGATGAAACATTTGTTAATTAAAATAAGATTATTGTTGTTATATATTTATATTATTATCAAAAATAATCTGGATGTGAATTTGTACTACTTTATTACCGAGTAAATTCACCTTAGAGTTTCACAGTCATTGATCTGAGATAGACTCTTAAATGTAGCAGCATCTAAGCAACTTCCTATAGACTTAAAACAAAGAGGCTTCAGACTCGCTTAGCTCTTGGATAGAAAATCTCCTAGAAAAAGGAGGAGGCTAGAGTGGAGGAATTTAACTGGCAAACCATTTCTATCTTGTAGCCAAGAAAATTAAATAGATGTATCAGTGAAATATCAAGATTTCAGCTCAAGTTGAAGAAGGCATTTTTGTTACTTCTACCTGAAATATATAGCACCCCAAAGTGCATAAAGCATTTAATAAAATATTTTAGCAACCATATTTCTTCAGCCAAAAATCTGCAGATGGACAAGAATCTATATTGATGCATCTGCAGAAAAACATGATTCTGAAAGATAAATGCAAGAAAAAAAAAGTAGGGATATTTTCATTTTTTTTAAAAAAAAGTACATATTTGAGATAACTTTTTAAAAGACAAAATACAGTACTGTTTATCAAAATGCCTTCATGGGCAAATTTATGCTAAAAAGACCTAGATGAATATTACATTGGTATATTGTATCAAAAAGCCTGGTTAGAGAAATTTGCAAAGTGTGAAGAATTTTTAACAGATACTTCAAATAAATCAATTTCAAAGCTCAACAGTCCAGGATATTGAAGTTCTAAAATGGACAATAAAAACCGGATAGATTCATATTGCTTCACATATTTTTAGGCACAGCAGTTTTACAAACTTTAATAACTGATGGTCAGTCTTATTTTTCCCTTAATATATTTAATTTAATTTATACTCCTTTATTGAGAGATGTCACAATCCCTTCTTTATTGAGGGATGGGATATTCTCTTCTTCTTCCATCATGTTTTTTTAAATACAGTTCTCTTGCCTTATTCAAATCAATCTGCTGAAGTGGGAAAGTGGTAAAAGGAACAAGACAAAGTTTTTTTTTTTTTAAAGACAGATCATATTCACTGTAAATTCATAGAAACTAGATTAAAGGGCATTAGCAAGTTGTTGGAACACCAAAAACTCAGTCAACATTGAGGTTAAAAAGCATTAATTTTAGACTTAAACATCCCTGGCATACATCTTGGGACTAGACAAAACTGTCCCCAGATTGAACAGTAGCTTTATGAAAAAGTAAGGTTTTACTTCAGCTAACATCTATTTGAAACAGAAAGATTTCCCCCTGGGTAGCTTTAATGTGCATCTACTTGTGCTGTAATGCTGAAGGGTAAATTTTCTGGCCAAAATCCAATACACACACTCTTTCTTGTAAGATATTCTGAGTCACCACTCTTTTTTTCCCCTTCATTGATTTAATCTTGAAGTCACTTGTACATGTACTCAAGTCATAAATCTAATCAATGGAACATTTTTTTCACTCAAGGTATGGATTTTTAAATTTGTTTCTTTTTCAAAATAATTTTAAAGTATATGTTACATATTTCTTCAGGTAAAAACTATAGTACTTCAAAATATTAAAGAAGTGTGAAAACAAGTGGATAAATAAGATCCAGCTCTACATCTGGCAGGGAGGTAAAAGTCACATCAGCTTGTATCACAATTTGCAAAGAAATATTCTCCTATTCTCACTCCACATAAGCTCTTGTAGACCATTTGTTAAATCTTATACTATAATGGATTTGTTAGTCTTTTAAGATGACACAGGGCTTTAAACCTGGAAGTGCTTTTGTTTCTATTTCTATCTTGGGAATACCATATATGCATGACTTTTGAAGAACAATTCTAACAGAAAACCAAAAGATAAAATGGAGTAAGCTAGAAATTTCCATTGTCATAGTTAACTAATAGAGGTCATTTGCTGCTGGGACTTGATAGAATCTTGATTCTTGCTGTCAGCTTAGCTTCAGGCAGGTTGTTGCTCTGCACAACATATGAATATTGGAATATCTTTAACTGACCCACTCAGATTGTATAACTTTTATTAATATATTTTTCTGAAACACTTTTTTAAAGCTGTAAATAATGTGAAAATGTTTGGAAAGAAGAGAGATATCATTTAGCCCATGCATATCCTTTTGACATTACATCTCCTTCTTTTAACTTTTTTCCATACCACCACTCACATTATATGGATTTTTTAAAAAAACTGATAAACTCTATTCAATTTCTTCATATTCTTCTCAGGATTCCTCTAATTTCTAAAATTAGTTGCTATCACAAAACAGTCATCTCATTTAAGCATTGCATATGTGTTAATTTTTTTCTTCTTCATGAATTCAACAGACTGCTCTCCATTTCAGCTGAGTGGTTCCTCACCACCCAAAAGAAGGAATAATGTATAAAGATGCAAATGTTCATTGATAAACAAATGTTCCTCAAGCCACTTTTCACTCTACTTTTCTTAACATGAGCCCTCTATAACAACACTTGGAATACCGTGTCCAGTTTTGGTCATCATGGTACAAAAACATGTTGAGCTTATAGAAAGGGTACAGACAAGAACATAGATGATTATGGAATTGGGAGCATATGATGAACGGTTATGTGAACCATTTATATCTACTCTAACAAAGGAAGGACTAGGGATGATAGAAGTCTTCCAATATTTGGAAGCTGTCATAGAGAACACGGGATTAACCTATTCTCCAAGCCCCTGAAGGCAGGACAAGAAGTCACAGACAGAAGCTTATCAAATATAAATCCAACCTAGAATTAAGGAAAATTTTCCTGTCAGTGAGCTTAATCAATTAATCAATGGAACAGCATGCCTCCAAAAGTTGTAAGTGTTCCAACGCTGGAAGTTTTTAAGAAGAGATTGGACAGTCATTTGTCCAGAATGCTAAAGGCTCTCCTGCTTGAGCAGGGAGTTGGACTAGATGACCTCC
The DNA here is from genome assembly GCA_032468195.1 of Cerberus rynchops. NCBI lineage: Eukaryota > Metazoa > Chordata > Lepidosauria > Squamata > Homalopsidae > Cerberus > Cerberus rynchops. The sequence continues at coordinate 8,740 of JANHFJ010010661.1, forward strand.
AAGATCCCTTCTAACTCTGTTATTCTGTATTCAACATTCTATTCTGTATTCTTGGTGCAGTGGTCAATATTTCTTGTAGTAATGTAGCCTGTGTACAGGGTATCTGCATGGCAACTCTCAAGCTCCTTCAACAACAATGTAGAAATGTAGAGACTAATTTACTTAATTTCCAATGCAAAATCTAAGCTTTATTTTACAAGTAGGGGAAATAAACCCTTTAAGCAAGCAATGTAATTTTAAACAAAATCTTTAAATAACAAAATAAAGGGGAAAACAAGAGTCCATTAAAGAAAACACAGTTCATAAATAATGTAAAGCTCTGTTCTTAGTTGGGGAACAGTCTTCTGATGCTCCTAGCTTCAGTTCAAGAGTTGACCATAAGCTTGCCAGAAAATAAAGGGATATGTACAGTAGAAGCCTTGGTGGCACAGTGGTTAGAGTGCAGTTCTGCAGTACAGCAGTACTTCTGCTGTCTGCAGGTTCAAATCCCACCAGGCTCAAAATGAGGACCTAGATTGTTGGAGGTAATATGCTGATTCTGTGAACCACTTAGAGAGGGCTGGAAAGCATTATAAATTGGTATATAAATCTAAGTGCTTATTGCTATTCTTCTTTCTATCCTTGTACTTCATGTTCTCCCCCTCACCCAGAGTTTATTATTTATCTCCCACCGTCCTCAGAAAATGACTCTTAAAAAGCTTCTGAGCCTCTTCTGAGATTCTCTAAAGCAGGGCTGTCAGACTCGCAGCCCATGTGCAGGATGCATCATTTGCTTGCCCCGTCCCCACCCAGTTTAGCAGAAAGTCCTGATATGTCACATGACACTGCTGTGATAACCTGAGTGTGACACTCCTGCTCTAAAGCTTCCTGACAGTTCTTGCCTATGATAGTCCTCCTGGACCAAAGACAGATATCCTCTGAAGCGCTCCATAGAATATGGTTATGCACAAAATGAATCTATGAGGCATGCATGCCTACATATTTTGCCCAAAGAGTCAAAGTACAATAACTTTCTCTAACAATGTAGACTTAAAAAAACTTAGTTGGGTAAGAATTCATCAATTTCAACATATTTACTTTAGTTATGTTTATATTGAATGCATTCAAGTATAAATATCAGCCAGGTTTTTTTTAAGTGTAGTGTTAGAGCAAGTCATTGTACTTTGACTCTATTCTAATTTCAGAAATAAATCACTGGCTCAGAGGATTGTTGAGAGAACTCTGGATTCCTTGACCACAGTTTACATTATCTACAGGAAGGGTTCCTGGCAGTGGATGGGCTACACCTCCACAAGAACCAGAATATGTTTTGAAAACAATTGACTCAGCTTATCCAAAGGGCTTTAAACTAAAACTGAAAGAGGAAGGAGACCAATGTCTAAGACCTAATCCTGAGCATAAACCCAAGAATAAGAAGATAGTCAAAAAATGATCGATCCACTAATGTGGAAAAAGGGCAAGAAGGTGACAGGCAGAAGGAAGAAGGCAGAACTGGTTAACTCCTTTGCATTGATCACTAGAATTCATGATCTTTCAATTGTAGTATGATGCTTTAGCCACTAGACTAAGCTGGCTTTCACTTTTGACTACTACATGGTAGCAATAAGTTAATGTTTTCAATGCTCTTGCTGCTTTTAGTGAGTTGGGTTGCAGCCCAATATGGTAACCTTTCCATAAACAATTATAATAATAAAGCCAAAAACAAACAATCCACTTATATGTGAACTAGGTCAATACCTTTATGGTTCTCAATACAAGTAGCATTTCACTGAAGAGAAATGATTAGTAAATACAGATGGTTAACTTATGGTGACATATTAGGATTTTGTCAGGAAAAATCAAGAGTTAAAAGAGGTAGTTAAGAATAAAAAAGAAGTTAAAATGAAAGAGTTAGTAATAACAGCAGATATGGTAGACAAAAGAGCAAGGAAGACCAAGAACAAAGGTGAATATGAATTGATGGGTTTTGGTTGCAACATCTGACTGGTTGTACACTCACTTGTTGCCAAGCAGTTTAATAATATATGCAAGAAGGTGAAATTGAAGAGTGGCTAACATCTGGCAAAACCTATCTGATAATGAAAGATACAGAAAATGGGGCAGTACTAGGCAAGTATAGGCCAATTACCTGCTTACCAACAATTTTCAAATTACTAACTGGTGTGATAGCTGATGCAGTCCAACAGCATCTAGCTGAAAATAAGTTTTTTACACCCAGGCTGAAAGGAAATTGCCCAAACAGCAGAGGAACAAAAGATCAACTTCTAATTTATTCTGGACAACTGCAAGAGAAGGAAGACCAATTTGAATGTAGCATGGATTGATTACAGGAAAGCTTTTGACTGCCTGCCTCATGATTGGATAATCAAGTGCCTAGAAATAGCAGGAGTCAGTAAAAACATCATAAGCTTTGTGCAAAGATCAATGGCACAATGGAAGACACCGTTGCTGGTCGATGGTGATAGAATGGGAGAGGTTAACATCAAGAGAGGAATCTTCCAAGGAGACTCACTATCACCCCTACTGTTTGTCATTGCACTAATTCATCTCCCAACAATGTGAATAATTCAGGCCATGGTTATCAAATATAAGAAACATTTGTCAGGCTATCCCAGCTCCTTCACATAGATGGTTTGAAGCTATGTGGGAAATCTAAAATAGAGTTGTTGTTCAACGCTGTCCATGTATACAAGCCAAGATATTGCAATGGAGTTTGGCATGTTTGCAAATGTGCCATGATTACAATTGAAACATGGAAGAATAGTGAAAACTGTCAGAATCAACATACCCTATAGAAATAATATTAAGATCCTGGATGAAGAGGATCAGTATAAATAACTGGGCATCCTTCAAACTGATAACATTAAGAACAGTGAAGTCAAGAAAAAGGTTAGAAATGAATACATCAAGAGAATGAAAAACATTTTAAAATAAAAATTCAGTGGACAAAATGCCATCAAGACATAATGACCTGGGTAATTCTGGTCATTATATATGCTGCTGGAATAGTACCCTAGACTCAAGCAGAAAAAAAGGCTCTGGATAGGAAGACCAGAAAAATAATGACAGTGAATCATGCCCTTTACCTACACAATGATGTTGATAGATTCTACTTACCAACGAAAATGGGTGGGTATGGAATGTTGTAAATTCAAGTAGTCCTTGACTTACAACAGTTCATTTAATAACTGTTCAAAGTTACAATGGCATGAAAAATGTGACTTATGACCATTTTTTCAGTTTTAGGACCTTTGCAGCACTCTGTGGTCATGTGATCAACATCCAGATGCTGGCAACTTGTTTATATTTATGACCATTGCTCAGTGGTGAAATTCAATTTTTTTTACTACCGGTTCTGTGGGCATGGCCACAGGATTAAACATCACCAAGCACAGACTTAAACTTCACCAAAGTTACAATGTAATAAG
>JANHFJ010010667.1:0-10230 GCA_032468195.1 Cerberus rynchops
AATCTTCCTCTGGGTCAGCCTCATGTTCTTTAACCTTCCCTTCTTTATATATATGCCTTGTACGGTATGGAATCCCACAAGGTCCTCTCCATTAAGCAAATTGCTGAATACTCTAATTGCCAGGAAGAGACTAAGGAATGTGTGTGGGCAAGGAAGTGCTGGTTGAGAGGGAAAATGCAGCTTTATGATTGGCTGAGCTATCTGACAGCTCTAGTACAAAAGGGGAGAGCTGTCAGAAGAAAGCTGCTGATGTTATATTGTGTTTTACTGTCAATAAATCAAGACGTTCTAGCCATGTTGTCATCTTCTTCCTTATCACCCAACTTAACACAAAACACTTTATTTGCTGTTTTTCTACATAGTTTAAGATTGATTCTATGCCAATTCTTTCTCTTATAGTCTAATTTCTGGTTTTATCTCTTCTGGTCATTCCAGCAGCTGTCCTCAAACATCTAGCATGGGGGTTCATACTAGCAAAATCACTTGCTAGTAACCGTAAAGGAAAATAAGCATCAGAATGTCTTGTTACACCAACATGCTTTTCACAACTGTAGCATCCTTTGAGTATTATACAAAGAAGTGAATATTTATAAAGAGAATCAGAGCCATTCTTCCCTTTCTCCACCCACATTTTTGAAAAGACTAAAGCTCACCAGCTCCAGATGACTCTTGTTAATGTCCTGGTCTAAACGGCGGCAAAATTACCACAAACACCACTTGCTATGCCAAAGAAATTATATTAGAGCCAACTAGCTTTTCAAATAGACTTTACTTGTTTTCAGTGATTAGTTCAAGGTTACTTAAAAGCAAAGGTGTTACACAAATTAAAACCCCATACAATCTATATCTTTACAATCACAGTTTTAAAAGGCAAGGAACCAACTTGGCATCTAAAGTTGGCATTTCTACAGTAACTCCTCATTATCTATATGTTCCATAAAACAAAGAGAAAAAGATTGGGGACTGAAAACAAAGAAGTGCTATAATAAGGTTATGACAAAGTTTAATATTTGTGTCCGAGACTGAAAAGAATGCTGCCTTTTTTCTTCAGTATATATTAAACTTCATTCTCCATTTATATTTTTTGTTTAAATTTTTACATGAGAGGCATTGAAAGGCAATCTTTCAAGCACAGTATTCATGATAGTATAGGCAATTTCAGGATACTGAAAAAAGAACTCTTAGTGTCCAATGTGTATCAATCAAGTTTACTTTTGCACATGAAATCTCATAAAATGTATGGAAGATAATGGGTTAAGCCAATCTGTTTATGTGGGGTACTGTCAGTTTTTAATGTTTCTGACCTGAAATTTATTTCTATCTGCACATCAGTTGGATATTTTTTAAAAACTCAAATAAAATCTGTGAAGTATATTACTTAATAAACACATTTTTTATGCAATAATGCTAAATATTTGACACTTTGCAAAATATTTTCATTACAACTTGGATGTTATTTTCACCAACATATCCATTTCTAATCCACATTTCCCTTTCCAGAGAATGTGCTGCAAAATTTGGAGAAATATGAATTTAAAAAAACAAAGGAATTTGGGTAGATAGACTTGTTTCAAACGAGAAATTCTCTCCCTATAGCTGGCAAAGTGATTGGCATATAGTGCTGATGAGCAGAATGCAATGTTCAAAATCTGTTAAACAGCATAGTTTTAATTATGTATAGTACAGAAGAAGCTAAGCTCTGGTTTCATGGGATTAGTTTCTATTTTGGAAACAAAAAAGAAATCAAGCAAAAAAAAAAAGCATGGTTTGTTGCCTTCCATAGTTTGACTGAGGGTAAGATAAGAACCAATGCATGGAAGCTTAATAGAGGGTGGTCTGATTTTGAAATAAGGAGGAATTTCCTGAGTGCTAGAGCTAATCAACAGTGAAACAACTTTCTGTCTAAAGGTGTGGGTACTCAATCCCTAGAAGTTTTCAAGAAAAGATTGGACAGTCATTTATTTTTCTGGGATGGTTTGAATAACTGGGCAGACTTGAATTGGAAGAGTCCAATTCTTATCATTCTAGCTTAGTATTCAGAAATATAGGTTCTTTATGGATGAAACAAAAGTATCTATGGACCGATCTATAGACTTAACCATCTCTCACTGCGGTTACTGAGAAGCAACACCGAGTATCTATGAGCAACTACATGTTTTGTAATGTCCAACTGAAATTATAACAATGAAAATGGAAAATAGAATATCTATGCAAATATTAACAGCAATGTTCTCCCCAGGACTGCACAGAAAGAAGGGCTTTAATGAGTAGCAGAAATGTGGAGTCCAAGTGAGGTCTCAGGCATTTCTTTCAAATCATTTTTTTTAAATAGTTTCTTTATTTTCAAACAAGCCTTTCAAATCATTTTTGAAGCCACATCAAATATTCTGAGCAATAAGCCAAGGTATCTTCAAAAGCATCAATATCTGTGTCATTTTGACAAGGTGCATATACAAATTTTGAAGATGCTAGACAAGAAGAAAGAGGTGGAGAAACATCTAAATAATCAGGGTTGGGTTGTTCTAATCAGATTTAGCTCACACTGTGATTATAATTCATCTTGGATTCATTCAATGAGGGATTAAATCTAGTTTATCAAATGCTTTAAAAACAGGCTAAGTGAAAATTTAGCTCAATGGGACATTTACATAAACAACACTAAGTCTATCAGCAAATCGGTTCAAATGTGAGAACAAGGAACAATGATAGGGAGTCCTGGGATGACAGATGCACACCTGCCTCAAACAGCAGGAGGCAATATGTGTTTCTGGAGTGAAAACACTTGTATTTTCATGAAGAAAAGATTTCTGTAACAAACATTTAATATACTGTAGGAGTTCAGCCCTGGTTTGACATTTGGACTTCATTACATGCTTAACCTGTGTTTTTTAGATGCATAGTTTAATATGCATTTATTGATAGTCCTGCAGAAGCTGAGGGACATATGTGATCCATATTCTTCACAAGGATGCTGTTTATTCTTCATACAGAGCAGTTTTTCTCAACCTTGATGACTTTAAAATGATTGGACTTCAACTCCCAGAATTCCCCAGCCAGCTTTGCTGGGAGTTGAAGTCCAATCATCTTAAAGTCACCAAAGTTGAGAAACACTGATATAGAAGGTTGTGACTGATCTAATGCTACAGCATGCAACCAGGATATTGCTATGAATTGGCTTTAACTAATTAGAGGCAATCAGAGAAGGTTAAAGTCAGGCATAGCAAGAATTATTTTTCTCTTTCTGATTAATTTCAGATGAAAACTTATTGGTAAGGAAGGCATGTAATGCTATCAGAATCCAATTAACCATGATATAAGCATGTCAAATATGTGGAATACAGTTTATTTTATAGATAAAGATTCTAATTAACTATTGTCAATATTGGCTGATATATTAGAGTTGGTAGCATTTGAAACGGTTTAGGGCTGTGCAATTAAGCATCCCTATTTCCAGTGGTGTGTGTCTATTCATGTAAACACTTGCACATAGACAATAATTAGGCTGGGTAACATTTTGACAGAGAAGTGATATATTTTTGAAGGACTTGTGGACAAGATGATCAGATACAATGAATAAGGCTTTATTAGACAATCAGGCAGAACTGGATTTTCCATTTTTTTCTGGGTTCCAGGATGGAAATTATTACTGATTTTTCATTTCTTTTAATTATGTTAGGACTATCTTAGGGCATATATTACAATCTGGGGGGCACGGGGGTCTGTCTTAAAATACCAGACAACAGAGCTATTTCTTGTAATCAACAACGCAAGACCTCCAAGAAACATAATAAAACTTTTGGTGACTACATGTGACCCTTTGATTATTTTTTTTATTCCTGACATAGAATATGACGATGTTTTCTACATTGCATGATAAAAGAATTAGTTTTAATTACCATTTGACAGCTTTATAATTACTGTACAATCAGAAAAAGAACCTGGAAAAAATAGAAAAAGGAGGTTGCAAATAAAGAGGAGGTCTACAAAACTAGCAAGTAAAATTAGCAGGAAAGGGATTGAAAATTTAATAAAATCTACATATTAAAATATAAAAAGTATAATTTTATATAAATTGTTTATTGAGAAAAGAAGAAAAAGATTACAGCACAACCGATCTTGATATGGAGAAAAATAGCAAATCAGAAAAAAAAGCTTAAAAATTATAGTTTTATATAAGGATTATAGTTAACTTTGCACATAAACAAACCCTTTTCTACTATTATAATCCCAAAATGATTTTCATATTGAGATAAATTCTGTATCCCATTTGTTTTGTAAGCATGAAATAAATTTTGATATTGATGTATACACCTATTAATTTACCATTCCTCAATGGAACAAATTACAATAGTTATGATTTACAGTATATCCTAGCAGCTATTAATTCCATGTGCAAATCTCATTTTGTGTATTTTGTAGGCAGATACAATTATATTCAGTAAAAAGATAAAGAGCTAAACAGGAAAAAAATGACTTTTACAATCTGCTTTTCTAGTATCAATAATTTTTCAGAATTGTTGTGCCTTACAACATCAGCATCAAATACGGGAAAAAAATGATGTTTAGAAAAAGAATGCTGTATTTTGGCAACTAAAACTGGAGTAAGGTTCCATAGGCAGAATATTTTATAGTGATTTTCTCTAAATGTAATATTAACTGTAAATCTGACATTTTTCTTCTGTTGATATTCTCAGTTGCATATCAATTGTTCTGTTCAAATTCTGCATTGATTTGATCTTACAACAGTTAACTAGTTTACTTTCTAAATCATATTTCACTAAGAACTTATAAAGAAGTTCCAATAAACAATTAGATTTTTGTGTAATAAGGTGCTTTGAATTCTATCATATATCTAAGTGTTCCACCATGTTTTTGTAATTCCTTTAGGGTCTGTGCTGCTTATCTGTAGATAGCGAAATCATCAAGGTGATCCTGATAATTTTGAATTTGAGAACTTCAAGACTTCTTCCTTATTTTATTATAATTAATCGATATTTATACAAATTGTTATAACTCCATTGATTTAAAAATTCTTTGTACATTCTTCATCATAAACATAGATATTTGCTCTGATAAACCACCTTGTGGGGGCCAAGATGACAGCCTTACTCTCTTACCCAGTCAAGTGTAGACTTTAACCTGGATGTTTCTGGACAACTTGGATGTTTCTACTACTACACAACTGCTGTCTGTATCAGACTGTTGCTCAGCTTCCAAGGTTAATATGGGCACAAAATGGCAATGCACTGATGTTGCGGTATCAAATAGGCTGGAAGTATAATTCAACCTTTCTTTTGCTTATTGGGGTTTTGGGATTAAGTAAAATAAGTTTCCATAGCTAAGAACTAAATAAATCCTAGTTTAACAACTTGACCAGTACACTAAATTACTGTAGCTTTTATTGATGATAATGATTTTATGACAGGGAAATTGCCCGAATAGCCTGAAGGAATATGTCACTCTTTTCTAATGCCCAAATTGTCCTTAAAGGTCAAAATATGTAAAATTATTTTATATTTAACTTTGCTATTTATCAAATTTTCATTGTGTGGAGATTTTTGTTGAAGTTCAGCTTCCACGGAACTACGAAGTTAATGGAAATCATTAAATGTCTATGTTGTACCATTTGTTTCCTTTGATAAAATATCTTTCAAGCATCTTTCAGCTCTATAACCTTTACCCAATTCCTGTAGCTAAGAACAAATGTCAGCAATTAACACATATGGGCCTGTACAACTTCCCTGGGTTTTGACATGAACACACGAACAGAAATGACAAGCTGCCATCAACCACCAGGAGACAAACTCTCTGGTTTGAACAGTGAAGTGCCTGAGACAACGGGTGCCTCTGGAGGAAGACTCAACTCTAACCATTAAGAGGCAACACGGTTTTGACTGAGAAGCTAGCTAATAACTATAGCCATAGTTTCTACAAAGTTGGAGGGGGAAGTCCCATTGGGTAAGAGCCAAGGTGGCAGCAGAAGCATAGTGGGTTAACTAATTACTAAAAGAACTTTTGTTTTATTTTGCTGCTCAGACTCTTCAAGGACTTCTCTTCTGGAACTAGTTATTGTGGAAACTTCCAACTGCTCTCTGCAGCAGAAGATGAGCCTAAGACTTTGACTCCTTTGCTGATTAATATAATCTCCAGGAACCACTTATAAAAGACTTTAAGCTTAGGTTGGCATTCTCTTTTTCCTCTTTATCCCTTCAGTTCTGAAGGGAACTGAAGCCTCAGGATGCTGGCCAGGCCTCCTTTTCAAACACTGGCCCTGAATTGTAAAAGGACTGTTGCAAATAAAAGCAAGTTTCAGTTAATCATCACCTCTCTGTGTCTTTTCTGAACAGCTAACACCCCTAACTGGCACTGCTTCTCCTCTTAACAAAAGTTGTGTGGTGTGAAGTTATAAATACTTGTTTCTAAAAGCTTCAAAATTCAAGCCCTGGCTCCATCTTCAGTTTCTCGTCTATAAAATTGGAACATTTCTTAAATACTACTGAAAGATGAATCTTTAAAAAAGAAAGACTATTTGGGACTTTCCCCACTACTGACCTGAAGCACTCTTTGAGTTGGCAGAAAACTCTACTAATATAGTATTTGCACTGCTGACCCCTATTCTGTCTCTATTCCATTCATTTTGATGTTCTTGCAAGGTAATGGGGGAGAAAGCTGATCAGGTTTTATATTCTTTGTGGCTACCTTTGGATGGTGTCGAACTGGATGAGATGAGAGTGGAACGTGATGGGAAAGAGTTTGCCAAGGCATGTTAGTGCTCTGCTTAGCCACGAGTGAGAAAGGTCATATGATGGGGGTTCCCAAGCTTTCTTGGTTCATGGGACCTTAGTGGCTCCCAAACTGTGCATATGTATGATGCCAAATTCACTAGCAGTTCCATTTATTAAGAAATAAAATATCCTGCAAAGCCACTGTGAATCTGGGAAACATGACCATAGTTATAAAAGTCTTGTGTAATACTATAAATATGACACTATCATTGTATCTTTCATTATATATCTTCCTATATGGATCATGATCATCCAGTTTTGAAGCTTTATGACTCTCACAAAAAAAGGAAAGTAGATCGTAGATTCATAGTACGCTGCTAAACACAAACATTAAAGACAAGAATTAATTATTATATCGGTAATTAATCAGTATATAGGTAAAGGTTTTCCCCATCCAGTCATGCCTGACTCTAGGAAGTGGTGCTAAGCTCGGTTTCTGAGCCAAGGGAGTCAGCATTGCCCAAACAACCTTCTGTGGTCATGTAGTCAGCATGACTATATGCATGACTATGTGCCAAAGGCACACAGAATGCTGTTACTTTCCCACTGAAGTGGTACCTATTTATCTACTTGCATTTGCATGCTTTCAAACTGCTAGGTTGACAGGAGCTGGGGCAAAGGGAGCTCACTCTGTCACACGGTGCTTAGATCATAGACTTTTCCGCATCTTACTCGCTACGCCATACCCCTAAAATTAGTATATATGTAGACCAGTCCAAATTTTGTTTACATCACTCCCATGATCATTAACTGTCCATTACAGCAAGGAAATAGAATTTTAAGTTCTGTTATAGCATCTTCATCCATTGTTGTCCACAACTTAAAAACAAAACAAAACATGAGACCTTTTGTGTACTGCGATCTTATTTATTTTAATGTTGTCTGTCATCTTTCAAAAGTTTTTCATCCTGACTTACAGCAATATATACAACTATCATAATGTACATGGTTTTATAATTCCCCAATAAATTTTTCTTAATGAACTTTAAGAAGGCACTGCTTGTTTAATGTTTTTATTTAATTTTAAGTGTCCTTTTTTCTATGCAGCTTTTGGAAACATAATTTTTTGGTATTTATCTTTCCTCAGTGGAAGTTTACAAAATGTTTGTGAATAGAGGAAAGTGAATCCTAGTGGACACAATTTAATGCTGCTGCCCATGCCATAGCAGAGCACAATTTATCTGATAGCATAACTTCTCTTCCATAAAAACCCATAAGAAATTTCAGTCATAATCGTCAGAACACCGTTTGTGATAGTATCTGCTTGGTAATAACTAGGAGTCCTGACATGTATTTTCTAATCAGTGTAGTTTTCTAGTAGAGATTTAATCATTCTAAATTAGAATATTTTCAAGAAGTAGCACTCTGGTTCCTATTTGCTGTAACTTCTAATAGAGAAATTAAGCTGAAGTAGCTTTAATATAGCATTTATATTAGCCCTGGTTTTAAGCTTCTAAGTGTGAATTCATATGGGCTTCTATGTTGGCCTACATCCATCCATCCTGACTCTCCTGTCCCTTGATATCTCCAAACCTTTGAAAGGAAGCATTGCATAGACAGTAGTGCAACTCTCTCCAGAATCCCAAAATAAAACATAATTTCAGATTGCACAAAGAGCAATCCATGCAGTCAAGCAATTATAAGAATGGCACCATTTTCAGGTGAAATTATCAAGAACAATGGAGCAGGAGACATGGACACAGAAAATGGGACCAAAAGATGCAATCTCCTGTGTATAAGATTTCAGGTCTCAACTATTCAGGTCAGCAAGAGAAGGAGCCATGCTGCAGCAGACCAAAGTACTTCTAGTCTCCAGCTTTGTGTTCCCGTAGTGGTTTACCAGAAGCCCGTGAAGAGGACCTGAGTAAAGGTACTCTCCCAGTGATTTGGCCTTTTTATACCGGTGCCAGTTTAAATTTCAATGTGAATGAGTCTAGAATTTATAACAGATTGCCATTTGAGTGAGGGATTCCGTGTAAAGATAGATAACTGTGCTCTGTTTACTGTCGGCAATGTGGTTTTTCTCCAACACATATTTGAATAAATATATGAGTCTTATGCATGTGCGCATTAAGTCATTGAGTGGCATTGCAGGGGTGTGGTGCATTATTCTTGCCAGAGGGAGTGCATAAGGGTATGACGAAAAATGACACCTGCTTGCCAAGTCTAGCCACAGTCCAGTGCCAATAAGCACACCAATAAATCTCTTCTAGGGCCACACAGAGACACACAGTCTAGCACTCACCTACAGAATGGGTACACTGCATGCTTCTAATCTGCTTTCCTGCAGCAGCAGTCCCTTGGTAGCAGTATGAGATCACACAGTGTCCCATTCCAGGGCTGGGTAGCCGCCTTTCTGGGAGCACTTTCTTTAGAATTACAACCTGTAGTCCGTGGGACATAATGGAGAATGGCTTCCAGGAGCTCAATGGGAAAGTCTGACAGAAATACAACCTCACTTGGAGAATAGCAGGAAAAGCCTCTATTATTCTGCTTCGTTCTATCTGCTGGAAGCCATGTGGCGCCTGGAGCCCGTCTGTATTTAACTCACTTCCCTGGATTTCCGAGTCACAACCGTAGCTCGGACTCAACACCAAATATTTCACTCTGGAGACGTACTACACTTCCTGATATAGGATGCACTTGCTTGTATCCCAGTGACCTTAAACACTAATAAAGGAATCATAATATGACCTAGACAGGCCTTGAAAGCCAATTGTAACATGAGTGATGGATGGTGGGGGAGGGAGGGTGAAAAGCATTTAGTGGCCTAAATTTGTCCAGAAGCCTTGACATGGAGATCTTTTGATGAAGATTTGCATGGGTAACAGCTTTCAAAACAGACTTGCAATTCCTTGTTTGCCAGATGTAAGAGTTTATCATAGAAAGCGGCAATTTAAACACACAAGCAAACCAGTCAGTGCCAACATGATGGCTAATATCAGTCAACTCTGTATTCTCAGCATTTATTTTATAGATATTTGTACAGATGAGTGTATTTGTTTCATTTTCCATCACTCCTGTTTTGTCTGAGTTTTGTACACTTCAGTTGCCCAGTGAACAACAGAGTAATCTATAAGTGTATTGAAAAGTAATCGAATGTATTAAAAAGCATGCTGGCAAAACTATAATACATTTAAAGGCAAGTAATAGAAACAGAAAATGTTCAAAACCAGGACTATCCTCCTTGTTATTTATACAAACTGGGGATAAGCAACATGTGGTTACATTTGGCCTTATCTTGTTTTTGAAATCCCCAGAGACTTCCCTTGAATACTATCAAAGTTTAGCAGTAAAATATGGAAATCTGGGAGATCCATTTTGTGTCATGGGTTTTTAGACTCTATAGGAATTAATACATCTATTGCCTTTCAAAATAACCTTTCTACCAGGTCCAACCCTCCCCACCCATACACCCACCCAAAAACCCCCAAAGAATATACTT
>JANHFJ010010676.1:128030-138482 GCA_032468195.1 Cerberus rynchops
AAATAAATAAATAAATAAATAAATAAATAAATAAATAAATAAATAAATAAATAAATAAATAAATAAATAAATTCTAAAACATGTGTAAAATCCATAGGTAGATTTTATAATAAGCCTTATTATGAGAGTTTACCAAAATTGTTTGAGACCATGATGACTGAAATTGGCTGAATAGGGCAAGAAAATTTAGCCCTGTAGGGAAATAATGCATTTAAGCCAATAATTAAATATTAAAAGACACATTTTTCCCTCAGTCTTTGCTTGTCCAGTCCAGGCTATATCTTTAAATGTGTGAAACTCTGCTTTTAGGAACTTGGCGTGCATTTTTTCCATCTATTTGTAATTAGAGTAAGAACCTATCTGTGAAGCCATAGAGCAGCTGAGATATGGAAGCAAATTATTTCAGAGATGTAGGAATGTATTTTCTGTCTTTCCAACAGAATAATTTTACAACTATTGGAAAGTTTCTTTGAACATTAGAACCAGAAAATTAATGTGTGCTTTGATGACAAGGAATCCTGATATATTATCCCAAGACATTTAAAATTCCTCATCTGCACAGTCCCTTGCCCTTCTTTTATCCAGTTCAGCTTCTTTGGTTTATTGGCCAAAGCCATCATTCAGGATTAATTACCAGCTAGTTTCCCTGCATTATTGTACTAAATTTCTGAGGGCTTGTTTAAGGTCAGCCAGAGTCATCTATATCATCTCCCTGCAACAAAGGGAGATATTCACTTCTGCCATTTTTGAAAAATGGAGGTTTGAATCTAAGAACAATTGTAAGTAGGTTCATATATAGTTTGAGTAGGGAAGAAACAAAATGTAACTGTAAGGTCATAATATACATTTGATAAAATGGGTTTTATGGGATATAGTTTTATATAGTTTTTCCCCTCAAGAACAGATTTGAAATTAAGGAAACATTGATTTAAAAACAATGTTTGAAATTAAGGCAAATTAAGGCTTTCTTAAACCACATATATGGACAATTTAAGATTTACCACTATACAGATAATGGATGTGACATGAATGTGACATATTATTCTGGAAGAAGACCTTGCTGGATTTCTAGTATAGATGCACTTTTTTTTCTTTGTGGTGGAAACTCTTAGATATATCAGAAACCTTTGAGTTAATCAACCATGGTATTTTATTGGACAATTTGCAGGATTTATGGTAGCTCCACCCCTATTTTGATGGACATTCTAATAAGTAGTTAGGAGAAGAGATGTAGTTAAATCCACAGGATTTAGCCTTTTCTCTCTGCTATTTAACATTAACACAAGGTTGCTAGGATAGTTCATTCATATGATTGATTGATTGATTGATTGATTGATTGATTGATTGATTGATTGATTATATAACTACCCATCTCACATATGTGACTCTGATTATTATTTGGTTTTTGCAGTAGATATCACTAGTATGCTATCCTATGCTGAGCCAAAGATGCTCTGAAAATCCTAACCTGATGTCTGAGGGTATGAGACTCTGAATAGGTAGAAACTAACTTAAGTATAATCCTAGAAATGTGGAACTGCTATTTTTACAGCAATTTATTGGCTTAGACATGGTTCTATAATAAGGATGAGGACCTTTTTCTTGAAACAAGTCCACAGTTGAAGTTCTTCCTGGATCAATCTGTATGCAGGAGACCTTTATCCTGTTGTCACTGGTGTACCCATTGCAGCCCTATCTGAACACAAAGCTCAATATAACTCTTACCTTCATCAATACACAATTAAATTAAATTATTCTAAAATATTCTACATGGAATAGAGTGACCCAGAAACTTCAGTTGCTACAAAATGCATTGATCTGGTTACTAGCAGGTACAAATCTATACCACAGTGGAATACGTATTATCTGGTTTCTTCACTGATTTCTAATAATATTCGAAGTCCAGTTCGAAATACCAGATTTCCCTTACACTACCTGGCTCCAAGGTATTTCAAGTTCCATCCCCCCCAAGTACCCAGCCCATGTGTGCATGCATACAGAATAGCAAATAGCCTTTTACCTGCATCAAATCATAGTGGCCCCCATTTTGTAGAAAATCCAATTCCTTGAGCTTTACTGATATTTTGCATGATAGTAAAGATAATTTTAGTTAACCAGGCATTTGGCAGACTTTTTTTTTTGTGATTTCTATTGACTTCTGTATGGAATACATTATATTTATTTATTTATTTATTTATTTATTTGTTTGTTTGTTTGTTTGTTTGTTTGTTTATTCATTAATTCATTTAGTTTATATTACTAAATTTGGGGATAAGTGATTTCTGTATTTTTAATTTTATTACTGTAAACTACACCCCATACTTGTATGAGCTGGGAAATATAGGTATTGTAAAATAAGGAGATAAATAATATATTTATCATACCATTCATATTGATGAATAAGTCAGTAACTGTCTGGGTACACATAGAATGGTATATGGTAAACCAGTGTTTACAAACTAAAGAATATTTCCACCAAATCTTACTTCAATGGCAGATGTAAGTGTGAAAAGAGGTATCAGGCATTTGAATCTTAAACTGCATGTGGCTTTTTTTGCCATTTATTGCTATTCAGAAATAGGTGAATCAGCTGAAAAAAAAATTACCATTCATGAGTCCTCTAATTCTGTTTTTATTAGTTTATAATATAAAGTACAAAAATACAAAAGAAAATAGGAGGAAGAAGGGAAGGGCCAAGTGTAGAGCAAAGGGAAAAAAGAAAGAAAAGGAATTGATGTCTTATTCTCTTTGGTGGAGTAGAATAGGATAATAGCATCAAACCTCTCTTTTTTTACTTTTACATAGTAATATAAACTAGCCTTTTTCTATAACAACAAACATACACAATCAGTAAAACCCCAAATCAAAGTTTCATTTTTCCCTCCCTCGTGCACAAAGTGTCCAGAAGTGGAAACTAAAATAATTGTGCTTTTTTTATTAATCAAAGCAGTCAGTTTAGTCATCTCTGCTAACTCCTTCAACTTTTGCAGCCACTCAACCATTGTAGGAATCAAAGTGTCCTTCCATTTTTCTGCATAAAGTAATCTTGCTGCCCTCAATATACATAACATTAAAGTTCCAACTTTTTCCCCCAAGTCTTTATCCATTAAACCCCAAAAAATAGTTTTTGGTTTTATCTTTATATTTGCTTTGGGAATCTTCTATATTAAGATGTAAATTCTATTCCAACATTTCTTTGCTTTGTCACATGTATGGGTCTATTCATTCTGAAGCCTTACCTTTAAGAATTTCCCCAGATTTTGTACCTGCTTATTCAGATGGAATGCAAGTCTACTATTGTGGCCCAAATGTGGCTCATCTGAAGCAATTGACTTACCAGTACATTGAAGATATAACATACTTTTATTTGCATGTATACAACTAATTATACAGTATATATTGGAAAGCAAAGTTTTGATACATTGCTGAACAACCATGAGCAAAAGAACTTGGATTGTATGTCTTTGGCCCACTACATTCAAAGGCAAGGCAAAGAAAAGGGTGTGAAATTACAGCAAGACTGTTTTATTCGCGGAAAAAGAGGCTTGACGCGGCTTCAGTGAAATCAGCTCTTTATTTGTAACAGAACACACGCACTCAACAAGAACGGGGAACAGACAGTTTGACAGCTTTTTATACTATTTACAAAGGCGCGCTTTAGCCAATCAGAGAGCAGGATTCTCCCGCTCTCTGATTCTTCATGCCCAGACTTGGTGTCTCCTCTATACCATATATGGTATAGAACACCCATTTTTATATATAAATACCTATTAATAATAAATAATAATATCAATGTTATATCCGCTGAAGATGACCATGTATACTTGCTCTCAGTGCCTTCCCACCTTCTCCCAAAATCTGCAATCTCTTCCTAGATCTACATTTTGATAAAATTTGATCAATGTCTAAGATTCAGATAAGAACAAGTAAGAAGAAACACGATGCAAGGGAATAGACTAGAGGAAAACAATCCAGAGTGATTTTGGCAGAAAAGGAAATGTTAATGAAAGTATGTTGTGGTTTATTTGTAAAACGATGTTTTTTTCTTGGGATCATGAAAGAGAAAAAGAAATAAAATGCTGACATCGATAGTGAACAGCAGCGGCTGCTTCTAATTTTCTTTAGCCCTCCTGTTTGTTTCCTCTAGTAGTTGCTTGGGTCAAAACCAATAGCCATTTCCTTGGCATACAACCCAGTTGCCTTCAATGGCATTATTTTGTAACAGTGCCATGCTACCTATTCCCTGATTTTTCCCAACAACTGCCAGCTGTTCTGCTTTGTTGGTTGACTTTAGGAATCCCCAGATTTTTTTGGCAGGATTATGTGGCATTCAGCATAACTCGCTCCTTTCAGTACCATAAACTTGAGCTGTTTTTGTTTAGTGTCTCCTAAAAGGGCTTTGAAATAAAAGCAACAGGCAGTTTGAGAAAGACTACTTTGGAAGGAGAGATTGTTGGTTTACAAGAAGGCCCAACAAGAGCTGAATTAATGTTTGACAAGAGGCAGATCTACTCTCTATATTAGCTACTTGAATAACATGGTTTGTATGGGACCCTCCTACAGAGGACAATGAAGAGTCGGGAATGGAGCTATTTAATCTTTCCGGCTGATATTTCTCAACTAGATTTATTTCTAGATCTTCAAGATGCCTTGTAGAAAATGGAAAAACAATCTTGAAGGATTGTTTGCACAACAGATTTAATTTGGTTATTGGTTGGACTTAATTTTCTCAGTTTGGGGCTCCATGTGAGTCCAAATGCACTGGATTCAATCTAAGAGAGGACCCCACCACCATCACACACTGTATAAATGTTAGTTTTGTAACTGATTTAATTAAACTTGTTGTGCAATCAGAATCACCCTGGAGAATTTGTGGGTGGGGGGAATGTACAGCATCTCATTTCATGGGTTTAGTAGGTTTCTGGTGAGCTCAGCATGATTCCCTAGCTCCACCCCAGATTCCCACAAAAACTGTATTGGCTTTTATATTGTTTATAAATCTAAGCAGATGGATGGGAAGAAGCAGCTAGAATGCCAACAATTCTTGTAAAAGAAAACAGAATCTTTTGTGGTACTAGTAATCCATGACATTCCAAGAGTGGTCAGACTTAACATATTTATATTCTTTTGCTGTTAACATTCCTGATTAGAATTGGTAGGATGTTCCCATCAGTCTTAAATAGCTGCTAAAAATCAGACATCTTTTTAATTTACTGACTTTATGTAGCTCCTATTCCCCCCATCCCTCGGATATTCCTGGGGAAGTATTATTTTCTCTCCAGTTTTAAATCCAGCACAAATCATTTTTTTTCATTAGTTGATCATGTCCTAGGCTCGATCCATATCTCTCTGAATTTCCTTTCTTAGTATTAGCACCTTTTGTCACTTGAAAGATTGACTTCAAGGAATTTCACCTTCCCTCCATTGGTTTCTCAACTTCCCTTTTCTCCACAATCTTCTGCCATCCATCTCTTAATCAGCACAACCAAATCAAGAGTGTGGGAGGACAATACATTCATCTTTCAGCATGCAACCATGCCATAAACTTGGCTGGGGAAGTGGTAGGGAGAGTCCTTCTATCTCAACATGAAGCAGTTGAAATCAGCATTCTTGAGAAAGTAGAGGAATGACAAGTAAGGGATCAACTACACTAATGTTACATGGTGACTGATGTTACAGGCTCAGAAATTCAGTGAGTGTTTTGAAACCCCCAGAGTGTTCATGGTTAATCTCAAAATGGAGTGGGAGTAGTGATTGGATTGAATGAAATCCATGGAAGGCAGAAATTAAAGGAAAGTTGTGAAAAACACTCTGTAGTCTGATGTCATAGAAGTGTGCAAAAGAAAACTTTCAGTGATGATTCCACCAATGCAAATTTATCCAAATTTGGGATCACAAAACAGAGAGTTGGAAAGAGTTTTCCTATTACACTCATAATTGCACATATATTTATAATATCCAGACTCTGCCTTTTGGGTGAATAATTTATCTAGTCAATTCTTTAGTTCAGGAGTATGCAAACATCAGTTATATTTTAATGCAAAATGTAAATTAATGGCTGAAGAAATGGAAAATTGTGATTTAGAGGCAGAACTATGCATGCCCCTTGCCCTTTAATAAATTGCATGTGAAACTCTAATTCTAAATATTAGATATATATTTGCATACCAATCAAGAATATTGCTATCAAACTGGCACTAATACTGTAAACAGATATGATCAAAGGCAACAAACTGATACTCATACTTTATGATGAGAATCACTGAAAGAGAAGTTAGCAATTCAATTATGGGAAATATATCTTAAGTGTGTAGTTTTAGCTGCAATATTTGAATTACTAGGAGTCAAAATCTCTTGAATATTAATTACAAATCAATCAGATATACAGTATCAGTAGATGTTCTATTTTCTGTCCAGCACTTCCTCACACCCCAAAAATAGAGCATATTGGGTTATTGTTAGCCTGGGTTAGCTTAAATATGCCTGTGATCTAATACTGTATTATTGTTGATTACTTTGGGCTACTTGTTTATTTTGTAATTCTTCAGATTCACTGAATTTATTCACTTATTTCAGTGAAGTTTCAATAAAGCAAACAGCAGGAAAAAATATTCCTGACACTATTGCCTGAAAAGGCCCAACAATAACAAAAATAACAAGAAGACATGCATATGGACAGATTGATTGTTGATCAATTCATTTTGGTCAACAATCAAATTAGGATGAATAAGATATGAAAGAAAGTATGTCATGATAAAACAGAATGGAATCAAAGGCAAGAAAAGTGTTCTGCATTCATGCATTGGGATATACTGGTATTACTTGCTTAGTTGTGCAATATGACACCTCGTAAATCTGCTGTAAGTCACACCATAATGAGACAAAGCGTATCCTGAAAAATGGCTATTCATGTACAATAGTTGTTCCCAGTGAAGGTATTCTTAAGAAGGCATTTTAGAAGGCACTTGGACATCATCAATGTAGAAATGAACTTCTGAAACCTAATTCTAGGCTCAACCCATTAAATGGCTGTGCCAATTAACCTTTGATCTTGAAAAATAAATCAGTCTGGGACTGTCTAGTATTTGTGTGGAAGACTAGTAGGGAATTCCAGAACTACAAGTTAAATCAGGAAGATTAAAAAAAAAATCTGGAAGAAAGGAGTGCCATACAACTTCCATAATTTTAACTAAAAAACTACTGTCATATGACGTCATATGTCATGAAGTCATCAGAAGGTGTGTTTGACATAGAGATTAATTTTAGGTGTAAATATTACAGAAGAAGAAACGTCACTGCTGCTGTCAGAGTCAATGCTTATCTACTATGTTAACAAGAGAGATAGATTTGCTTGTCTGCTTTCTTAGTCAGAAGTGGCATAACCAACAACACTTTTATTTTTATTTAATATACTACAAGACACAAATAAAATTCAAGGACAGATATTATTTGCTGTGGGATTTTCTCATGTATATCAACTTTTATCATATATATCAACTTGAGATGGGATAAAAAAAAATCAGGAAAATCACCCCAAATGAATCCTTGCCTCTTATGAAAATTTTCTACACTGGTACATCAATTTCTACAAAATTTGAATGAGAAAACAAAGTTTTCTCTATTTCTTGAGGTCAGGCTTGAAAAATGATTTCTCTATCAGAATATGATTAATTTATTAAAAAATCAAACAGCTTATATCAGGTTTCTAGTTTAATTTAAATTTCCAAGTTTGGAGAAGAGTATTCAAACACAAGTTTTCACTCATTTTGTAGTATCTGAATGCTATGTAGTATTTGTTGGGACCATGAGCAATGTTTTTATTCTGTTTACCTTTCTTTTCTTTTTTGTTTTCAGGTACTATGTATCATAGTACTTAAATATCCCAGCCACCTTTAATTTGAGAAAATTATTATGAAAGTTTCATGTCCATCATCATAAGTCTGCAGAGTTGAGGGGAAAAAAAGCAGCCTGGAGAGAAAGATCAGGCAGATTTCTTGGATCCTACTGAGATCCATTAACTTGCTTACTAATTACTAGGTAGGTCAGAGAAGAAACATGTTTTCCTTGCCCTTAAACATTCCAAGATCTCTAAAGATGAAATTTAAAATTACCTCTTCGGAAGAATCATGCTTCACTTTATACAGCAAGTAGTGAAGCAACAATTCTTCAAAATACCAGAATATGAAGATGAGCCAGCTGAAATATGTTCAGATTCTTCATCTTCATCATCATCAATTATCTTTAAAATATTTGAATTTGTCTTGCCATGATACTGTTTCTGCATTATAGAACCTTGTATGTTTGTTTGTGTTATTGGCTTTGAGTGATTTAATTCACCTGTAAATTATACTTGATTATGATTGAAGCAATAAAGCTACCAATTTGGAACTACTTATTTTCAAAATATAAGTGACCTAATCCTTACAAATTGGAAATAGCTTCATACAACTTTATATTCCCTTTTCCTCCCACCCACCAAATATGCATGCATTTATTTCATTGGGATTAAATAGGTTAGAAAATTACAGCATGTTTTTACATGCTATGATTGTTAACAGAATTAAAATTCAATCTATTTGAAGCCAACTTCCAGAATTAGCAATGCCTTGTAACATGGCAATTCTAAAAGTTCAGTTTAGCTGTTCCGGAAGACATATCTTGAGAGGATTTTATTTTACAGGATCAAAAACAACTTACTGGAAAGGGATGGTCACATTTGACAATCATTTGCATATGTTCACTTGCCCTAGTAATTTAGATAGGATAAGAATTTTGCTGAGGGTGAAGATTTGTTCTTCAAGTTTGTGGGTTGATTTCCAAACATTTTTTTACTCAGCTAGGTAACATCTTCAGCAAAGTTTAGGGATGTCAGTGTCAATGTTCTTTAGGGGACATATTCAGAAACCAATCCACAAGCTTGGAGAATAAACCTTTACCCTTATCCTACACCCATGCTACAGATATTCACCATTATTGCAAAGAATTTTGCTTTTATGGGTTAAAAAAACTGAAGTGAATTGAGATTTTTTTGCTGAAAATTAATGTTTACTTCTGGTAAACATTAAAGGCCATAGCATTCACTGAATGGCCAGATTCCCTTAATGACCATGTTGAGTTGGTTAATGATTGCCATATAAAAGATTGTAAAACTGGATTGGTCATACAATGACCCACTATACAACCATCATGTCTTACAACCATAAAGGGCAGAGTTGATTATATTTGTAAGTCGAAGACTACCTGTATGTACTAATGATGAGGATATTATTGTTCAGATGTATAAACTATTATTGAAAATGAATATAGAAGATGAATATGACAAAGACTGCATGATTAAATGGGCAAAACATTTTGAATTTATTTATTAAATTTATATTCTGCTTTATCTTGCAATCCAAGGCAATTCTGGGAATCTTACAATGTAGTAATGAATACAATGTGATGCTGGATCAATAGAAGACTTTGTGGAATAAAAGGATTGATGTCTAAATTGAATTGTAACCTGAAAGGGAACTTTCACAAGATGATGTACGATTGATATTGAATACCAGATAAAACAAGAAGTTTGTTCTTATACATAATAACAACAGCAAAACTCACAAATTTCTATAATAGAAGAATGGATGATGAAGTTAGTTGAGTTGGCAAAAATCAGCTTTTGAATACATAAATAGCATCTGAAAAAACATTCACATTGAAAAAAAAAATCATCTAAGGCACTCTGCCATCAAACGTATACAGAGAAAATAAACATCTGAAATTAAAAAAAAAACCTAACACATTGCAACATAGTATTTTCTTAGCTCAGTGCTAACTAGACTTTTTCCTGTAACAATTCCTTGCACCAAAAATTCCTTCTGATTGAGTTTTACCTGTTCTGCTTTTTCTGGAAATTCCAAGGTTTATCTTGGATGAAGAGGTCAGTTATCCCAGTCTTCATCCACTAATTTCATCTTGATTTTTTTAAAAAACCCAAATGTTTTTATCTCCAAAAGAAAGGAAGAGGATTGAGGATATGCTTGTAGCATACCTGCCAAAACTCATGTGTTTCTTTTTAGGAAGATGTGTATTTGAATATGTCTGAGTTTGTGGGAGGCAGTGAACATGGCGATGAGTCTTCTCTGTCCATTCACTATAGAGCCCTGAAGTCTATTCAAGAAAATATAATAAACAATGCTTAAAATAAATAATAAATAAGCCAAACTTCACTCACAAATATGATCTTTTAAATAATGCACAATGATGTTATACTGTCCCTGCTTATACAAGGAGCAAATCAGGATTTCCAACTGCTCCTATCTCAAAATCAGCCAAAGCGAACTTAGTTGATTCAGCATTTGTGTAAAATTGTAGCAGAAGCAGTTTTCAAATTTCATTTAATGAAAACAAAAATTTATTTTTTATGAAATAAAAATTTAAAATAATAATTTTTTATATGAAATTTTTTGGTGC
>JANHFJ010010683.1:110575-123136 GCA_032468195.1 Cerberus rynchops
ACGGTTATGGCGATAGGCAAATTGTAGGGGGTCTAGTGTATCCAGTAATGAGGAAGTGATGTGGTCTCTGACTAGTCGTTCAAAGCACTTCATTATTATAGAGGTTAGGGCAACCGGGCGATAATTGTTGAGAGTTTATTGAATACAACAAGATTTCTGCTAACATGGACTCTTAGCTTTCCACCTACATTGGTGTTTTATGGATCTAGATTCATATAGTACATTTACAAGTGTAGTTTTTAGTGTAGCATGTTTGGCTTTCAAGATGCGTCCGTAAACTTCTGGCAAATGGCTTACTGATGTAAATGGTTTTGCTATGGCATTTTTAGATTGCAGTCTTTTTGACAATCTGGGAACAGCCTGTGGAATATTTGGAAGTGATGTGCTGATGTGCTGATTTGGAAGTGATGTGCTGATCAAAAAGGCAAGACCCATTATCAAGCCCTCAAAATGCCAAACTGACCTGGAATAGGCTTTTTCCCTCCCAACACTGAGTAGGCCACAGCACTATAAAAATACAGCACCGACTATTATTCTTATGATTCATCACACAGTCATGCAGATATTTACACTGGATTTGGCATTTTTGTCCACCTGTTGGGTTCTTCCAAAGGATTTGGAATAGGCAAATGTTGTTGTTTGATGGTCTTAAAAGTATTATTGCAGGATATAATTTGTAAATACAAGTATAAGATATACCCGTATTTATCAGTGTATAACGCGCACTGGCGTATAACATGCACCTTAATTTTAAGAAAGAAGTTTCAGGAAAAAAACTACCGTATTTATCGGTATATAACACGCACATGCGTTTCCACATTCTTTTCAAGAAGAAAAAGTGCGCGTTATACACCAATAAATACAGTAAGCTATAAGCAGTAGTCCTTAATTTATGGCCACAATTGGCGTCAGAATTTCCTCTGCTAGGCAAAGTGGATGATAATAATCGCCCAATTTTAATACCTTTTTTTTCCACTGTTGTTAAGCAAATCACACAGTCATTAAGCAAATTTGGCTTTTCCATTGACTTTATTTGTTGGAAGGTAGCTGGGTGATCACAAATGGCAACCACTTGTTTCTGGGATGCTGCAACCATAGTAAATACATGCTATGATTGTCTTAAGCGTCACCTTTTTTGAACACCAAAGAAAAGATGCTAAAGGATTTGAATCTCAGCCTTCTGCCCCATTCCTTCTGTGGGCTGAAATGTCTCTTTTCCGGCTATTGCCCTGATTGTGGTTTTTTCCCTCCTCCTCTCTCTCAACAATAGCTCCATAAACCATTGTAGATTGTCAAAGTGTACTAGAATTATATTTCAGCTAACTGAGATGATATGTATAGCTTGTTCAATGTTAGTTGTTTAGTTCCAGTTCTAAACTTTTATCAGTGATATCTGATAATCACATTTCAATATGAGGTATTATTCAAAAAAGTATCATGAGTTAGATTTCAGACAAGTAGATGGCAGATTCTACCTTCCAAGCATTGACCTCAAACATTTATGTGAACAAATGCAGTTTCCCACAGGAAATCCTTATTGTAAATAAAAACACTTGAGGCCTATATACAAGCAATAGAAGCATCAAGATGGGGGAATTCTTGTATTTTTCCTGTCCTTTGTATGCCTTAACACTAACTTTTATTTTTGTACAAGCTTTTAAGTTACTATAATTTATTCTGGATACCAAAATAAATAACAAAGCCAAACATATAATTGAAACATGCATACATTATTAAATCTTAGAGTTTACAAATCAGCTTTGCTATTTTACCTTCACATTTAAAAAATCTTGCTCCTTCTCTCTCATTCCAGAAACAATAATAAAACCTTAAACTAAAAAATCCCGAGAAAATGCATGCAGATGGATGGTGAATTCAAGTCCCACAGCTACCTCAGGCTTCTAAAATAACTGTTACTGTCTTTGTAAACCAGCTGCGCCTGGGGAACTTGACACTCAATTTGTCAATGTTTTATAAATTGTTTGCTAGACAGCAATAGAACTCTGGAGAATAAGGTCACAATCCATTGGGAACATCTCTCATACAAACTCAGTGGATTTCAAAAAAGTTCTTCGAAAAATACATTTTAATCTGTAATATCCACCGCTGAGTTTATAAATAATACATTCTAACTAGTTTTGCATTGGAAAAATTAATGGCATAGACACTCTTCCAGGAGTATTTGCACAAATGACATTTAAAATAATTTGTATGTGTTTGAATGGTAATATTTTAATCACTGGTGCAAGTTAAACTTTTGTTTAAATAATAAATATGGGAATATATTTTTTCCATTATAAGCACCCTGGGATCTTCCAAAATAAGGTTACTGCTCTCCAAGATGAAAATACCAGATACTATTTATTTACATTTTACAACACATACATTGTGTATTTTTCTGAAATCATTAGATTTCTCAGAAGGAATCCACTACTATTTAGTCCCTCTTCTCTTTGAATTGTATTACAGATAGTCTTCAACTTATGACTGGTTATTCAGGAACCGGTCAAAGTTATGATGGATCCTAAAAAAGCTACTTATGACTTGGAGTTCCAATTAGTTGCACCCTCATGATCACATGACTACATTTTAAGCACTTGGAAATCAAACCCGCATTTATGGCCATCTCCAGTGTCCTGTGGTCACATGACTGTGAGTTCTGATGTTTTTGCCAGAAACTAGCATTTACACAAAAATGCTTCATAGCAAATAATGGGTTCACTTAATGACCACGATATTAGCTTAATGATTGTGGAGTTTGTTTAATGGTAGCTTTGTTCACTTAATGACTGCTACAAGAAAGTTTCTAGAATTAGGTATGTCACATGGTGGCCTACTTAATGACCATCCTTAATTACGACTGACATTGTGGGCTCAGTTACAGTCTTAAGTGAAGAACTTCCTGTATTGTGTTTCAGAGCGTAAGATGGATCAGTAGATATTTTCATGGCTGCAGAGATGGATATTGCAACAAATGTTGAGGATAGCATAGTTTCCTTGCAGAGGAAAAATTGATACATCAGTATTAAAATGTATGAGTTAAGAGAATCTACAACATAATTAATTGAATTAGTTAATGAAACATTGTTTTCAAGTTGTCCATATCTTGGACTGGCAATGCCTATTTGCCTGCAATTGTTCACATTTTCTGAAAATCTCAATTTTTCTGTTTATACTTTAAAACTTGCTTTTCATTTTTCATTTTCATTTTCTTAAATTGTATACAAAAACTGCCTAATCATTTTTAACTTTTGTTGCCAATATGTGAAAACCCCAAGCTTTCTTGAAATATATTAATCTGTCTTTACTTCTGCAATATTTATCTAAACTCTTAACCTATTGGCTAGAGTCTGTATCATGTGGGAGAGACTGCTTAGTTGGACAAAGTACCAATTATTTTTTAATCATGAAACACTATATTTGTAGTTAGCAATTTCTGTTAACTTTACTGCCAGGCCAGTTTGGCATGTAAAAAAGGTGATTATGTCTTCTTGAGTACTGAGCTACATAATTTAACAGAAACTAGAATTCCACATCTGGAATCTCTTAACTCATAAAAACATGTCACCTGGGTTTGTCACAATATCAGCAAATGAATGAACTGGATTCTTATATATTATTAGACATTTTTCTCTTCATTTATTATAATGTCTGGAGAAACATACAATATAATTTCCTTCAAATGCAGAAAAGACATTCATGGCAGCTAGTCTTACAACCCTATATTTCTGTGGCCTATTTGCTGTTTACCATAGAGCAGAAAATGGATTTGAAAATACGATCTTCTTGAACCTCACTTAATATTCTATACATTACAGTATTTCTATAGACTTTGGTGAGAAAATAATGGATACATCTTTAAGGAATATCAGAAACAAAAAGCAAAACATTTCAAAATTTCCTTCATATTATTTAGAAGTTACCACCTGTAATTGATCAAATTGCTACATTGACAAAAGATTGTTTATATTCCATGAATAGAATATATGAATGGACAATGAAGAGAGAATAATTATGAAGCTGAAAATTTGGTTCAAAGAAGATGAAGAAGACAATGACTAAAAGGGAAAATAGATAATTTTGAGAATGAAAGAATTATGCAATTTAATGGGTGCCAATGAGCAAAAAAATAGGTGATCATATCTATGCATGTTTTTGAAGAGAATGTTCACATTATATAGTACAAAATAAAGGAAATAAGGGAAAAATAAAACAAAGAAAAGAAACAATATTTCCACTGAATGATGTTTAATGGGGGTATGTCACAACAGAGGGAACAGAAATCATGCATATATTATGTAACTGTCAACTATTGAACAGCTCATAAGTACTTAGTCAAAGTAGCTCAATTTGCAGAAAACGCTGTGTACTCTAGAAACATCATCTGAAATGGAAGACGATATACAAATGAAGACATTTTCAGCATGTTTAAATAACTATTGACACATCTACTTCTATATATTTATTTAGAAATCATTGCCTACAGTGGAATATCTCTAGGATATCCATCTGTGATTTATTAACAGCATATCTTGTAAATGCAATATCTCTTGTGATTTACTACACTCTTTAAGTGGAATGGAAAGGATAGTTAATCCTATGTGACAGAACCATTTCTGAGAAGGCTGATTATGTACACTAACAGGTGGTTCTAGAAGTTGGTTTTAAATAGAGAGTCTAAACAAAGAGGACAAGTTAATATTAAGTCTAGGCAATGTTGAAGCTCAAAATCAGAAACAAAAAAGGATTCTAGAAAGCTAACAAGCTCTGAAAGCACAGAATGCTTTTTTGGGGGGAGTCTTTTATTTAAAATAAAAAAATAGATGTAATAAGTTTTAATCAGTAGATTCTGCCATAGGTATTTCATCTCTATATCACAAAAATTTTTGCCTGCAAATGTAGCTAGTCTCAATTATTGTAACATCTGAATAGTAATACTAATGATGATATATTTTTTATACATTTTACATTTTTATAAGCTTTTTCAAACTTTTGTTTGAAATGTGGTCAAACATTGCTGGATTATTTTATCATGGCACACGGACTTGCCAAAACCCCCCCAGTAATTTCTGGGTTCAGATGTGTGTGTGTGTGTGTGTGTGTGTGTGTGTGTGTGTGTGTGTACATACAAGTATGTATGTATGTATGCATTTTAAGTGTTGTAATGTTTTATTTGATTTTGTTATTCCTACAGTATGCTTTTTCTTTTTTGATTCTATTTTTTCTATTTTCTTTGTTACATTCACCATTCTTTCTTATTTTGTTTGGTTTTTTCTAATATTTGCATTGTTTTTATCATAAAAGTTTTTTCAGTAAAATTATATTAAAAACAATGATGACTAATTTAAAAAGATGGTTATTAAATGCAGAGGATGAGCTTTGTTATAACAAACATTATCTGGGTGCAAGGGGAAATAGAATATTAACAATCTAGACTCACACAGAGGAAATATTAATTGAATTTATGAAATTAACTTCAGTTTATGAGCCCACTCCCACCGGTCCAGGTTCCTTCTTTTAAATCTTGTAATATTATAGGACCTGAGAAATGAGACTTTTCTCTGATTATCCCTGTTCTTTGGAAACATCTACCCCTAACAGACAACAGACCCCAATTCTGTTCATTTTGAAGAAATGTTTAGGTATTATGGACAAGTTGAATGGAGTCCCCTTTTGGTTGTTATGGAGCCTGGTCACGATTTTATATTTGGGATTTTATATTTATATGTCTAAATATTATATGACTTGGTTTTATTTGTTTATTGTGTGTTTGCAAGCTTTAAGCTGACCATAATCATATTTTTTATTTGAGTAGTCTTATAAATCAAATCAGTGAGCGAGTGAGTGAATAAGTAAATGAATGAATGAATGAATGAATGAATGAATGAATGAACGAAATGAGGCTATTTAAAATGCTTTTTATTCGACTTCAGAAGCAATCAAATATATGATTTTACAGTAAAAACTTTATCGATTTTGATACTCTAAACATTATTAAGAAAAGCACTTTCACTTGCAGGTACAGACTTTTAAAGCTGCCTCAATATTATTGCAAAAATACACTTTGCATAACTCTGAGGTATTTGTTCTTCCACCCAGTTCTTTAAATTTTTCAAGCAGATATGTTTTAACTCAAAGATTTTGCTTAACTATAAATATCTTTTGGCTAGTTAATTGGAACCATCTGCTTACAGAATATGTGTGCCAATTCTAGGCCATGGTCCCGCCTCAATTTTGATAACAGAATAACCTGCATCATTCCTTCTATTTTCAACATTTTTTTTCTAATAAATGTTGGTATGGTTCCAGCTTTATCATTGTTTTCATCTGAAATGGTTGTGGTTCTCCAAGACAGTTAACTTGATAAAATGTTTAAAGTTTCTATGAAATAAGGCATCAGAATCCCAGTCCTAGTAGATTGGCTAAGGATGATCCCAAGTATTATCAAAAGATGAGTATGCCTATCCAAAAGTCTGCTTTATTTCATACATTTTTCTATATAATTAGACATTACCAGCTAAAGCTAAAAAAAATGCACAATGTCCTGTCATATTTAGCTATAGCAGTTATTAAAGAGAAGAACTAGTTGACTAATATTTAATTCCACCAGTCATCAACATATAGAATGTTATTTCAAATATTTATTGTTTAAAAATTTTAAAATTAGCACATATTTATGTCAGCCACTCTTGAACAGAAATGCTCCAGAAGCATTTAATTCAAAACCACTGAAAAAGCAGAAGAATAATTAGGATAGAAATAATAATAGTAGGTCAGGCATGATGACCCAAGTGGAAATCATATGAAGTAGAAAATACCACAATTTGGTCGTTGATTTGATATTTTCAAGTTCATGGATGCATTCCAAATAATGTATCCAAGTAGCATCTCAGCATATGTCTAATTATTTAAATTGTGTTCTACAAGGATGATTCAGAGATAGTGCTGCAGAGACAAAGTAAGAAAATACACGGGACTACATGAAATCATGTTCTGCAAAGCAAGTTGAATATTGACAGGCAGACAGGCAAGGATGATGTACTATTCTAAAAGAATAGGGTTGGAGAGCTACAACAAATGGGATACAATTTATAAGAAGTGGTATTTGCTAGAGCTTTGTTGTTTCATGGAGTAGATATTTGGAGACCGTTATAGGATTAAATGCAATATAAAATCTCAGTTTCCAGTTGCTTTATTTTAGCTATATACTTAAAAGAATACTTTTTACACATGTATTTACTTACTACCAGGCTCTGCTGCCCTCTTGTGAGGAGGAGGAGAATATCTAAAAGAATAAACTAATTTGTTTCTTCATGTAGATTTTACATCAAAAACGAATCATAAAAATAGAATTCTTAAATTCCATACATTTTAATTTCTGAAAAACCACTGTTTTGTCATGTGATTATATTTCTGACATTGCCTATTAATATTCTATTCCCTTTCTCTATTTTTGCCTGTACAGTAACCTCTCCCCAGGCCTTGCAGATGTGTTGAGGTAAAAGCACTTGAATTTCCAGTTTATAATTTATAATATAATTTAATCTAGAAGATAAACCTGCCTATTCACAAAATGGTGGTTGTGGGTGGGTATAGCCAACCACCAACCACCTAATTATTTCCAAATAAATCGATGAGGCTTATTTCCTGCCATAATACTCTCTATCCCCTAATTTGCTTTTGTCTATTTTTTGGATAGATGTGTATTCTTCCAGAGAACGTGGTCTGCATTCTTAATTTACTAACATAAATATGGCTCACCCGGACATATTCCAAATATTTATGACTGTATTGGCTGATGCTTTGCTCTACCACATGCCATTTTCCAGTTTTTCTTTAATTATTATGATCTAAAAATCTTTCAGTTGAGGCAAGAAAATGTAAAATACAAAAAGAATTTTCAGTGGGCACATTGCCTTCCCTAACAAAAGAAAGCTATCATCCCCTAATGAGTCTGTTTTTAAATAGCTGAAAACATCCCTGCCAGTAGCAAGTGAAATATATGAGAAAATAGTTCTGAAAGATTGCAATTGCTGGGTGTTTACAAACTTCCCTTAACAACAAGCTTACAGTCTTTGTGGTTCAACATGTTTGTAGAAAACAAAGTATCTTGAAAAAAGTTGTAGGATGAGATGGGGAGGAAAGAGATTATAGTGTGGAATATAAATATCTAAATCTAAAATACTTGGCAAATAAACATCCCCGTTGCCTATAAAGTGTCTTGGGAATCATAACATTAGCATAACATTTTGGAAAATGGATTTTTCATATATTATGTATAATAAAGATTTTTTTTGTAAACGTTCAGAGAGACATACACCAATCTCATGCCTTGAAAACAGAGCAGGGATAAGCTAAATGTATATGTTCTACATTGAATGAAAGAGGGAAAGTATATCAAAAATTCATAAATAAACGTGTATTTGTTTATTAAATTTCTATGCTGCCCATCTTCCCTACAAGGTGATGTGTTTGTTTTAAAAATGAAAAAAGAAAATAAGATGCTTAGTCAGTATATTCCTTTTTAGAAGGAATTAGGACACCCTTTTTAATTAGGATGTTCAGGTTTTTCCCTAGGGGCAGTAATGGAATCTTAAAGAAAAGGTATATACTTTTCATCAAATAAAAAAAATATTATGGTTAACTACTTTCCCGTAAGAAATTACAATTAGTAATGTTATTACTTTCCTTAATGTCAGGATTAAGAACAGTTGGTTCATACAAATCAATAAAAAGAGAAGGCCACACATTTCTTGTCAGTCTTGCAGTAGCTACAGTACATATTTCCCAGCAAAGTTAATTTTTCTATTGCTGAGGATACCACATTTTTTTTTACCTATGAAATAAAAATAAATATTTCTAATTTATGCAAAGGGCTTTTCCTATTGCTTTAATAGAAGGTAATCTGAATCTGAATTTAGGTAATTGAGATACCTTATAATTGAACTTTTATGTTTGAGGTAAGTAGAGTATACATAATGCCCTATTTTCATCCAATTGCACCTAACAGATCCAGTAAAAGATACATGGAATTCCTCAGTTGACTTCCAGAGGAGGTATAGTTAACTGAACACATCTTCACAAAAGTGGAGCCAACGATCACAGCAAAGACTGAAGAACTGGTAAGTAGACTGATTCTTTGAAATTCAATTGAGTGAAATAGTGTGTCATAAAGGAAAAATTATTAGAAACATAGAAAACTGATGTCAGAAAAAGATCCAATAGTCCATTGAGTCTGCACTTTGGGGTTTTTTTTTGTTGAAATTGAACCAAGGTATATCAGAAGGGCTAACTCACAGAATGCTAGAACCTGATACTCTGTGTGAATGAAATTGGGGAGACTTGTGGTCACTTTAATGCTACTGTCCTGCTGCTGCTTCAGTCCAGCTATGTTGCCACAGTCATGTGATCCTCATTTCCAGCACTCTCTGACAATTTTCAACAAGTCAATGGAGAAGTCAGCAGGCAAGGTCAGAAGGTCAGGAAAATCTCCCCCACCCAAACCTCAGTCACTTTGTGCTTGAGCCATGGCAGCAACTCAAACACCCCCATGCACCCTTCCTGACCCATGCCATTCCTGCATGCCGTCATTGACCTGCACAGGACCTGTCATGAATCACATGCACCTTTCCCAAACTATATTGTCACTGTGCACTATGCCTTACTCACAGGACACCTCTTGTGCACCCCACAAACCATTCCTGACCCACCGAAGGAAGGAAGGAAGGAAGGAAGGAAGGAAGGAAGGAAGGAAGGAAGGAAGGAAGGAAGGAAAATATATTTCTAAGTTCCTGGTCAGCTTCTTATAAGGAAACTCAATGGGGAAGCCAGCAGGAAGTTGATAAGCAATCCCACTTCCACCTTTTTGCCTGCTTGTGGTCATTTTGTTTTTCTGTTTAGATAAATTAATATATCTGAAATAATAGATCCAATTAGTCATTGTGCAGATATTTAGTATGGATTTCTAGCTATCTTTGTGTGCTGTAAAGTATATTTTCTATTCTAACTCGGGCTTCCAATAAGATGACCTACAGAGCTATCCAAAAAGAGTTAGACAGAGATATTGTCCAACTTTGATATCTTATAGACAATTATTAGAAACTAAGACACAAAATCTTTGAAAAACATTATTTCAGGAAAATACTGCTTCAGCTGGCTGGTTTCCATATGTTCAGTCTTTGTAATTTCTTGTGGTAAAAGCACAGAGTACCTGGACAGCATAATCTTTGCCATTGCTATAGTCAGGAATTCATGTTTTATGACCTTCCATCCATTTATTTTAAACATAAATAATCCATTAAAATTAGCTTACAAGTGAATATTTTGCTTCTGAAAAGTTTCATAGCGTCTTATGTCCCATAGATATAGCAGCAACATTCATTGCCTCTGTTCCTTTCTTTGAATACCCAAGTTATGTGAATGTAGTCCAACATTTCACCATTCCAAGATCATTTTGAACGTTCTTTCATAACTTTCTTCTAGGATCTTTTCAGAATACAAAAAAAAAGTTGTACAAAAGTGGCCCTTTTATCTCCAAAGGTAAACAAGGCCATAAAACAACCATAGACATTTGTCAGACAATGCTTGAACCATTTATTGCTCTGGGAATAATTAGAAATGAGAAATGTTGATAATTTCTTTGCAAATTATTTTCCCTTAGGTGACCACAGGAATGTTTTTATTAAAAGTTTCATTAAAGGTTACAGCTTCTTTAATTAGAAACCATAGGAAAACAAATAGTATAAAACTATTTTAAGCAAATGTTTATGAATCAGCAATAAAATTGCCTTATTAATAAGACAATAATTGTTAACAACCATTATAAAAATAAAATGTGATTCACTCTAATAAAACACAATAGAATAGTTTAACACAATATAAACTACAGCCTAAACTTGGATCTGTTAGTGTTTTCAAAATGGATAAGTAAAAAGATTTATCTTCAGTATAGAAAACAAACAAGGAGAGGGCAGTTTAAGTTATCTTGGGAAGTGTTCCATAACTGGGGTGCTAGAGCTTTAAGTGGGTGAACCATCCAATGAAATGATAACCAGAGCCTTCAAAAGTTGATGTTAATGTCTAGTTAAATGGTATCTGGAAAAGCAATACTTTACGCACCTAGGTCCTAAATATTGGTAATGTTGTAGACTTTTTTTCTCTGCTCAAGTTCTAACTGCCAAAGAAAAATAATTTCTTCATTTTCATTAGGCTGGCCTTTACCTCTTTATTCCTAAGACTATAAATAATTGGGTTTAACATAGGGGTCACAATACAATATAAAGAGGAAATCAAAGTATCAATATCCAGAGAGTATCCTGAACTAGGCCTGTTATAATTGAAGTTAGCAGTACCATAAAATACTATAACCACAATCAGATGTGAAGCACAGGTAGAGAAAGCCTTAGCTCTGCCTTTGGAGGTCTTGATCTTCACAATGGTGCCAATAATACGGATGTAGGAAATAAGTGTAAAGAGGCAGGGAGTGAGTCCTATCAAAGCACTGGCTAGATGGAGTACAGCTTCATTCACTGATGTATCTGAGCAAGAGAGCTTCAAAAGCAAGGGGACATCACAGAAGAAGTGGCTGAGCTGATTGGATTTGCAGATGATTAAGGATGATGCAAGAAGGGTGTGCACCAATGAATTTGCTAAACCACACGACCAGGAGAACCCTGCCATCTTCCTGCAAGCACTACGGTTCATGATGCTAGAATAATGCAAAGGACTACAAATAGCCACATATCGATCATATGCCATGACAGCCAGCAATACACATTCTGTTCCTGCACAAGTAATGAGGAAAAACAATTGGGCAACGCATCCTATATATGATATACTTTTCCTCACTCGGAAAAAATTAATGAGCATAACGGGGATTGTGGCAGAGATATAACAAATGTCTACAAAGGACAAATTTGTCAAGAAATAGTACATAGGCGCATGCAGAGTCACATCAATCTTGATCAAAGTGATGATCAGAGCATTCCCCACTAAAGTTATTGTGTAGATTGCTAAGAATATAAAGAAGAATAAAATATAGAGATCAGGATGGTTTGAAAAACCCAGGAAAATAAACTCGTTTATAAAAGTTTGGTTTTCCATTTCAATAGAATTGTTTCTGAAAAAGTAAAGAAAAAAGGATCAAAGACCAATACAATACTCAGATGATATAAGGCATTCAAAAAACACACTGGCTGGATTCATATACCACCATTAATCTGTAATATTGTTTATCTGGGTGTTGTGTGACTCTAGCATCTGTATTTCAAAACATATTGTTTAACTGCTTTCATTATTTATTTATTTATTTATTACAATTAATAATTGTATTTAATTGATTATAAAGTTATTTTATAAACATGGAAATGCATATGTGTGTGTGTGTGTGTGTGTGTGTATTTGGTTATTCGGGTTTTATCCCGTGTAGGATTTGAAGTTTCCTGGTGACGTTTCGACGAAGTCTCATTCGTCATCTTCAGGCCTGCGTCTTCGACCTCGTAGTTCTCAAAGTAATGTGAGCTTGTGGCTGTTTTTTTACTTTTAATTGCCAGTGGGGGTGTG
>JANHFJ010010683.1:126395-137560 GCA_032468195.1 Cerberus rynchops
TTTAAATTGTATTATTGTTGTGTTTTTACTGGCTGTTCACCGCCCCGAGTCCCTAGGGAGAGGGGCAGTATAAAAATTGAATAAAATAAATAAAATAAATTTATTGACATGCTTGAAGAGCAGTGAGTTACAAAAGACTGATACATATTGACTGCTAGAGAATTTTAAAGATTTCGGATACACCCTATTAAGTATTGCAAATTAAGGGTGTTTGTGAGATTATTATGGTTTTTAACTGTTAAACCAGTCCTTGTGCAGAGTGTTCTTATTTTTTCTTCCATTCCCTCTCCCCATCCTAAGATATTTCTTCTGAAAGCAACCACACGCAGAAGAGGGACACAATCTTTCAAATGGTGAGTCCAAAGCTTCTTTGGAGCTTCAAAATTAATATAAGCAGCGCTGTCAATCGTATCAGTTGCTAGTACAATTGTTACAATAAAGAAGCAAAAAATTTAGAGTGGGAAAGTTAAGCAAAAGTTATTTTAATTATGTAGTTTTAGTTTGCATTGCAAATGTGTTTTTACTTTAAATCAGTCCCATTGTGTTCAGGGATGCTTTTCCTAAGAAACTCCATATTGGATTGAAGTCTGATTCATTTATTTGGGGGGAAATTGAAAAAACCAAACCAAACCTGGAGTAGAATCTTAGTTTTTCTCACATAAAATGAAAAGAGGCTTTTAGTACAAGATGGAACAGATCAGCCCATTATTTTTTTGAAACAGACATTTGGAAGGAATTGCATAATTTCTAAAAAAAAAAAAAACTGCAATCATTGTTAGCTAAACAACTTTTAGGAATGATCTGGTATTATACCAATGGAATGTTTAGATAATCTCTTAAGAATTTTCTGATTCTTCTGTGTTAATTCTGCTACAAAAATGTGGATTCTGGAGGGCAATGTCACTCTTTTACCACTCATTTGGTATCAAGAAGTAGAATAGCAGTAATCGTTACTTCAATAGATAGTTGCTTCTATCACATCTGAGGATAGGTGGCTGTTGGGTGTAGGGCAAGCTGGTGTTCATATAGCTGTAACATATGCTCAGAATCAATTGTCTGACATTGTTACATTGCTGTTTAAATGACAGAGCCATTTTACATGGTGATTATCAGTGAGTAGGCTTCTTGGTAAGCAATTTATTGTGAATGAGTGAAAAGTAATTTCCTCTGTGCAGAGACTGAGTAGCTTTTCCAAATTAAAAAAAAAATGCATATACAGGAGAAATCCCTGGACTGAGATAGGCTCTATAAATGCCTGGTTTCAATTAGGATTCTATATGCAAAGTCATAGTTATAAACATATTAAGAATAATTACTCAAGTTCAAAATATTTTACACTTGTGCTTAAATTAAACCTAAATAATTGTTCACATACATTACTCTGTTACTTACTTTGTTGAATAAGTCAATAGCATTCATTCAAAGATACTATACTTGGATTATATTAACATTCCTCTTGTTGCATTGGCAATAGAGGTTTTGCACATGCAACTTATCCTGAACTTTTATTTGCTGAGTGCTGAAAAATTGTGTTGAGGTCCATACTTAGTATAAAACCCTTTGAAGATTTCACAAATAAATCAATTATTATCTCCAAAATATATATCTGGCAACCTTCCCCTAATAACTTTATTAGTTTTATTATAGTTTAGGGCTCTCCACCTAAGGGAGTGTTACTTACCAGTTTCACAATCCAACATGTTAAGAAAGAATATGCACTTACCTGCAGTTGCTGTATTTACAACAGTATTGCTTCCTCTATGACTCCTATAAATTAATTCAGGAAGCATTATTTAACTATTGGAATAAGACCTGGGGGACGTATTGTGTTGAGAGAAGAATCTCAGGAAAACATACAACAAACACAAAACAAAGAACCAGTAATTAGACTATGATTCATTATGACTTATTGAAGATTAAGTTCTAATAAATCCAATAGGACATAGAAGGTAGTACTGTAAAATGTTTATTATTTTTATTTGGAAAATTTATGCCATATTAAATCATATGATATATGGATATATTTTAATTGCTATTTAGGTATCCTATTTTCATGAAAAAATATATTGATAAATATTCTATTCAGAATATAAACTGGATTTTATTTTAAGGCCTAGTCATGAGTAACATTTTCTAATGAATCAATTTTTGCAATTAATATTAACTGACAGTACTTCCAACATGGGTAACATATTTTACAAAACCATTATTTGATTCTTTCAATTGTCCAATTAGCCCTGGTGAATAGAGAAGAGGGGTGAGGAGGCAGAAGGAATAGTTTCTCCTTTCTTATGATGCTGACTATAGAATCATAGGACTTGGAAGTCTTCTAGTTCAATCCTGTCTATTTCTGAAAACCTGCAATGATTGAGCAGCCACAACTCCAAGAGTTAAGCTATTCCATTGATTAATTGTTCTGTCAGAAAATTTCTCCTTACTTCTAGGTTGGATCTTTCTTTAACAAGCTTCTACCCATTGCTTCTTATCCTAGTCTAGTGCCTGAAAGAATAAGTCAATCTCTTCTTTGTGACAGCCCCTCAAGTACTAGAAGACAAATATCATCTCTCCCCCTAATTCTTCCTTTTGTTAGGCTAGACATATCTGGTTTCCTCAACTGCTAATTGTACAATTTAGCTTCCAGAACTTTTATCATCTTTGTTGCTCTTCTCTGCAACTTTTCTAAGCCCTCAACATCTTTTATGCATCATGGTGAGCGAAACTTGATGTAGTACTTTATAAGTGTGGTCTCATCAATACAGTGTAAAGTGGTACTATCATTTCTTCATTGTCTAGACACTATCCCTCTGGTGATGGAATCTAGCACTGCATTGGCTTTTTTTGGCAGCTGAAGCACGTTGCTGGCTCATATTTAAGTGGTGGCCTAAGACACCTAGATCCCTCTCACAATTACTAGTATTGAGCCAGGTACTGTTCTATACTTATAAATTTGGTTTTTCCTGCCTAAGTGCAGCACCTTATCTTGAATCTGAATAACAGAATTGGAGGGACCTTGGAGGTCTTCTAGTCCAACCCTCTGCTTAGGCAGGAAATTCTACACCACTTCAGACAAATGATTATCCAATCTCTTTTTAAAAGCTTCCAGTGCTGGAGCATTAAAACTTCTGGAGGCAAGTTGTTCCCCTGATTAATTGTTCTAACTGTCAGGAAATTTGTCCTTAGTTTTAGGTTGGTTCTCTCTTTGATTAGTTTCCACCATTGCTTCTTGTCCTACACTCAGGTGCTTTGGAGAATAGCTTGACTCTTTCTTCTTTGTGGCAACCCCTGAGATATTGGAACACTGCTATCATGTCATCCCTAATCCTTCTTTTACCTTCTCACTACTGTACTGCATCTTATTGGATAGGGTTCAATGCTGAAGTCTGTCATGATCCTTCTAAATCTTGAGTCCATCTTTCAAAGTGTTAGCAATCCCCAAGTTGTATCATCTGCAAACTTGTAAGTTCCCCTTCTATATCATTTATGAAGATGTTGAAGAGTATTCAGCCCACAACTGAAACTTGAGTTACCACACTGGATGCTTCTATAGATGTAATTCCATTAAGGATTACCTGCTGAGTGCAGTTAGTCCTCAGTGTGGTTCCCCATGAATCATAATATAATAAATGCCTTCCCTAATCAGCACAAATATGCCCCCCATCCATGATTGAGACAGCCATAAATCATCATGTGCTAAATATTCTTCAGATTCCAATCAAATACAGCATTTGTTAGACTTTGCACACATTAACATGGAGGAGAATCAAGCAACTGGCAACAGAGGCAACTAAAGAAAGGATAGAAATTGGCAATTGGAGCAGCAAATTCCATACTGGTACAGTTTTCTTATTATTTAAGGACAATAGATAGCACTTCAATGCAGCAGTGGGGGGAAACAGAATGCTTCCAGATGTTTTATTGTGCAATTGTTCTGTCCTATTCATGGCATTTCACAGTGCTCCAGATAACCGTATATGCATCCTCTATGTAACTTCCATGCAGTTTCCCTGCCAATTGTTCCACATTGTTTATTTTCAGAAAAATTCCTATAAAGGAGAGAAAAAATATCTGTAACATAACACCTTATGATTGTTGGTATTACATCTTCAGCACAGCAAAGTTTTATTTTCCCAGAGTGGCTTGCATGTTATTAGTTCAGGAAGCATATACTGTAAATTCATAATACTATATACGTTGAAGTGAGTGACATTATGAAAAGTGTAGAAAAAGAGTAAGAAATGGTAAGCCAAAGAAATAAAAAACATGAAATTAGTAAAATAAATAGAGATAATCTAATTTGTACCAAAACTGTTCACTTTTCATTCCTTTTTATTATGGATGTGCAAAATGTGCAAAATGGATAGCCAATTCAATGCATGTAGTAACCTGGTTTGGCCTTTCTGTGTAGAGACAAAAGCATCTGTGTTCCACTTTTTGCCTAGATACAAAACCTGCATTTTGAATCTGGGCAAGGATTTAAAACATGTTTGTTCCAGATACAGGTATTTTTGGTTGGTGACAGCAAAGAAAAGACAAAATCATCAGCAATGAACAGCATATGAAACAGTGAAGGGAAGCAAAAGGGATGATTAGGAGAAGAGGTAGATGGACTGGTTAAGTAAGTTATGCTATGCTTGCATTCAATCTTATTTTTCAGATTTTTTTTCCATTCAACCTTTCAACCTAGAAGGAGAATTTTTTTGTGAGAAGAATTAATCAATGGAATAGCTTGTATCCTGGAACTGTGATATATGGTCTCCTGCCTTGAGTAGTGATTTGCACTAGAAGTCCTATTAGGTTCCTTCCAGCCCTATGATTCTATGTTCTACATTCTTTCGCATATTTGCTTTGTGACTCAATGTTCATTCATTCTCTCAAGTAATTTGAAAAAAAGGATTACCTTCTTTAATCTTGGCATCAGTTATTCTTGGAAACATCAGTCTTAGAAATAAAAATCGTCACCTTTGTTCTCCATTTACACAAAAATTTTCATCAGTCTGAGTTTGTGACTCCTAGAGGCAAAATTATCTTTATCTGGTCAACAAGTGGTTATGTTTTCATGCTTTCCTATGTTGCTTTGATGTGTGCAGCATAACCAACAGGTACTAAAAACAGATAAATTCTGTAAAACAGTATGCAATAGGTTAAATTACAAATTACTTTTTGATTAGCAGCCAAAAATCTATACATCTTAAAGTTTATAGGAAACAAAATCTTTGTTGTCCAGTGTTATGTGAAATCACATTTGTATTTACTCTTAACTACCATATAGATTCGTCCATGATGATCCATCCCTAACCTGGTCTTTTAAGTCTTCCAACAATGCACCTAAAACTGCTGTAATGGAGTCCATCCAACATGTTGCTGGTTGTCCCTATTTTCTTTTACCTTTTCCTGCTTTAGAGTCTTCTTTATAGAACTAGGCCTTTCCACAATATATCTAAAGTAGGATAATTTGAGCCTGGTCCCTTGTATCTTGAATGAGAATTCTGGTTTAATTTATCTGAGGATCCAATTGTTTTTTTGTCTGAGAAGACTTCTCAGGAGTCTGCTCCAACACCAAAGTTCAAAAATTCTTCCTATTCAGTTTTCCAAAGTCCAGCTTTCGCTTCCATAGCTCTGATCATGTTATCATAGGAGAAAAAAAAGGATCATGGATTGGTTGCCTTTAGAGATGGGATCTTAAAAAAAATAGAGAGGACTCTGGGAAGAACAAAAATAGGAGATAATTTCTGGCAATTAAAATGGATCTAGACAACTTTGGCTAATTTAGAATGATTTCTTAGAAAGGCTGGTTGATGAATCTAAAATGAAATAGACCATGTTAGATTGATGAAGGTTTCGTAATGGATTAGTGTAGTTAAGAACTACCTGGAGAAATGTGCTGAATACCAGAGGAAGATGAGGTATCCTGCAGATGAATCCCTCCACTACTTAAGGCTAGATCTGTTATCTATTAATTCAGCTCTAATGTGGTAGTGTGACCCTGTTTTAAGAAGGGACCAAGCAATTCTGGACAATTTTCATCTAGTCGCCAATCCTTCCTTTTTAGGAAAGATTGTTATGAAAGTGGACAGCCAACAGCTCCAGTGGATCCTATAGGAAAAGGTTTATTTGGATCTATTCCAATCATGTTTCAGGATTGGTTACAATATTGAGGTGGCATTGGTCACATTTGCAATTATGTTTAATGTAGCTAATATGAGGGTGCACTTCCCTAATCAGATTCGATATACAATTTTAGTAAACTCTTGAACTTGAAACTCTTTTTTGAAAAGCAAGA
Organism: Cerberus rynchops; assembly: GCA_032468195.1. Classification (NCBI taxonomy): domain Eukaryota; kingdom Metazoa; phylum Chordata; class Lepidosauria; order Squamata; family Homalopsidae; genus Cerberus; species Cerberus rynchops. The sequence continues at coordinate 132,676 of JANHFJ010010683.1, forward strand.
TAGCAGCTGTGGACATGGAGAGCTTTCGGACAGGTTCATCTTCTGCACCAACTGTGCTTATTGCTGGGGCAAGGAGCCTTGTTCATGGTGACCTGTATCTTAGTTTACCTCCTGTTTGGATTACTATGCTCTGCATGGCATAGAATAATGGCATCTCTGGATAGGAGAGCTGTTGCCCAGCTATATATTGGTGCCACTTTCATCCATTCCTGGACCAGAAAGCTTCATACACAGTCACTTACACCATGGCCAGTATGTTTCTGGGTGTAATTCAAGGTGCTGTAATAAACTATAAAGCTCTTCACGACATGAAACCAGGTTTTTATGAAGCAGTCTCTCCACCCCTCCTACTTTTCACACATTATGCAGGATTCAGCAAGAGTGACATGATCTGGATTCTATCAGTTAGTCATCTTTTGTAGGGTCAGGAAAGTAGTTTTTTCTGTCATGGTACCCATTCTCTGAAATATCATTTCCCCAGAGATAGACTTGCCCCAACTCTGCTGAATTTCTGTAAAGCCTTGAAGGCCTAGTTTTGTTCTGAACTATGGCTCTGGCTGTGTGATTTAGTCAACATCACAGTTATATTCATTATGTTAGTTGGCTTCTGTGTTATTTATCAAAGCATGTATTTGAGATAAATTTAATAAATAAAATCCTGAAGGTGTAGGCAGTCCAGAATGCAGCAGCATGGGCAGTGTTTTGACATTTTTAATAACTGAATTTATCCACAGTGCTATTTGTTGTTCTTCTCTGTTTTCCTTTCACTTTCCCCAACATTAGAAAGTTCTTCGGAGAACTATATTAGATCTTCTCATAATGTATCCAATGTTTGATAATTTGAGCCTGGCTATCCGTGCTTCAAGTGAGAACTTTGGATTGATTTGTTCAATGATCTAGTGGTCTTTTAAATGTCAAATTTTAATTGTTTAATTTTATTATGCTCAATCATCCTTTATTTAATTAATTTTAATTAGATTTTAAATTGTCATATATGTGTTTTTATCTGGCTGTACACCGCCCCAAGTCCTCTGGGAGAGGGGGCGGTATATAAATTCTGAAAAATAAATAAATAAATAAATAAATAAATAAATAAATAAATAAATAAATAGTGGTTTTCTTGATTGATTGTGATATTCTGTTTTTCCAACATCACATCTTGAAGACACCTATATACTTTGTGTCTTATTTCAAAATTCAACTTTTGGATTCTTAGAAGTCATGATTATGTTGTATAGAAAAAATAAAAACAGTTTATGAGAAAGAAACATGACAGTTCAGAACAATGAATTTGTACCTTTTCTGATTTTGCCATTTTAGATGTACTTGTTTATTTAGATATACTCATTTATATCATATTATGTTGATATTGTTGGCTGCACAAATCTTAGGAATGGATTGAATATAAATGTAACAAACAAGCAAATAAAGCATTGATATTGACTTAAGACTAAAAAAAATGGTTGTCCAAATATTGTATTTGATCTTAATGTGTTTAAAATATGTTGATATGTTGACCATATCCCAAAATATAGCTTGTGAAGGATTCACAAGAACATATACAGTTCTCTAATTTTCCAGAGCACCTGCATTTAAATAGAATATTGAATATTCTAATGATTTCATCTTACCACCAAACTGAGAGCAATTACTGTTATCAAAATATCTTTATTTTCTGATATATTTAAACAATTAATTTTCTGATTTGAAATAATTTAACCCTATGGACTAATTCTGCATATAATTATATATGCAGGAGAATAATATGATTTTATTAGCAAATATTATAACATCCATATCAGTACTTTAATTATATATTTCACTTCAATGAGGCATGTATGAAAATATTTTCTCCAGGGATAAACAGCATTAGCCTATAATATTTATATTTCAATGAAAGAATTTAAGTAATGAAGCCATAAAAATACTAAATATATGATGTATATTTATATATAGGTATATATATGATATGAACAACGGTCTTTCCAAGCACTAGCTCTTTTGTTTAATTCAGAAAAAGTTTTTACTGGTTTTCAATTTCTTTTGCATTTTATTATTAAGTGAATCATCTTGTCTGTGAGAAAGGCAGTTTGTCTCTGGAGTTCTGCCCTGATGCGTCTGTCTGATGAGCAACAACATCCTTAATGAATGCTCAGGGCTCTGTTTCTAATTTTGGAATGGATTAAAATGAATTTGCTGCAATTTTCAGCCAATGGAGAATATATTTAATGTACATCCTTCTCCTGTTTATTTCTTATGCAAACAGTATCTTCTTAACAATGCCCACTGCAGCTAATTTGCAAGTATAGATCTCAAAAATATTGTCTCGTAAAGTTTTAATAGAGCCCCATGCAACTTAATTATCTGTTATTGGCAGTTTATCTCCTGGGATGATTAGCTGGAGAAAGCTATTGAACTCTGAAATCACAAAAACTCAAATGGAAGTTTGACGAGTTATTTAACAAGAGACCACAATAGGAGGCCATGGGGGATTCTCCAGACACTTATATTTTCTCTATGGCAATATATTTTTCTGCACTGAATAATCTCATTTAAAGTTTTGGTAGAATTTTGTGTAATTGGAACAGTTATATTTAAAGTACACACATATGAACATAAATGAATTCCTTCACTGATGAAGACAGCGATCAGATTCAGAAGAAATTCTCCAGTCCATCTAAGTAGGTCTCCTTTGTGATAGTCCTGAAATCCATTCTTAATGTTCTGGAAGAACTTTTTTATTTTTAAGTTCCTGCTATCTACAGATGTTGAGTCTTATATTTCCATGAAACAACTGAATCTACTCGTCACAACACGAAAGATAACTGAAAAACAATATGGAATCCCATCAGGACAATTATGAACATTACAATACTGCAATGAATTTTACATAGATATGAATGACACAGATTACTGGTGTCTCCAAGTAAATTAATTTCTTTCAATATTAATATTTACAATAAAAATATCACAGGCTATTAAGAAGGTAGAAGAATAAGGGCACAACATGATGACCAGCAAGTACAGCTAGACTCTGACTTACAACAATTCACTTAGTGATTGTTCAAAGTTTTAACGGCACTGGAAAAAGTGACTTATGACCATTTTCCTCATTTATAACTATGTGATTTACATTTGAATGCTTGACAACTGGCTCATATTTATGACTGTTGCAGTGTCCTGAGGGCAAGGGATCACCTTTTGCAACCTTCTGACAAGCAAAGTCAATGGGGAAGCCAGATTCACTTAACGACTGTGTTACTAATTTAAAAACTGCAGTGATTCACTTAACAAATATGGCAACAAAAGCTATAAAATGGGGCAAAATTCACTTAATAAATGTCTCACTTAGCCACATAAATTTTGGGCTCAATTGTGGTTACAAATCAAGGATAACCTGTATAAAATATCTTAAATTTCTTCAGATTTTTCAACCCATCCCAATCTACTTTCTAAAAACAATCCACTGAATGTAGTGAATCCTTATTCTCATGTATGAATATGTACAATATTGAAGCCTATTTTAAATACAAATCCATTTCCATTCTATTTTCTTTTTCCACTTTATGTTACCAAGAAATATTTAAGAAATTATACTTAAAAATAACTAAATGTGATTAGCTCAGATCTGAACAAATACTAACATTGTAATCTTATAGTAATAAAGCATTTATTTAAATTCTTATGGAAAAGATAATTTTAGCTAATATTTAGCACTTTCAATAAATACATATATTGTACTAAAATTCTAGCAAAGCAAAAAGAGAAAGCCCAACAATTTCACATAAGTTTATAATTATTGTCCAATGATACTGAGTGTGAACCTATTCTCACATAACCTGGTGTAGACTTTCAGTGTGGCAGTAAACTGCAAAAGCTTTTCCTTTCTACTATGTTCGCCTACTTTGCAAAATTAAGTTTCGTGAATCTGAGAAGAAAGAAAACAATGAGAAAATGTGTCAGTTATACCCTTTCCTCTATCAAGCAGCTATTCTTTCAGTCACTCATGTCTTGACAATCTTTCGGATGGACCACCACAGTGTCATGGGGCTACTCTTTAAGAATATCCAGAAGCTGCAGATCCAGTAGTTACTTTTGAAGCCCTAAATGGCATGGGAACAGGTTACCTGTCTTATCCCAATTACATCAACTCATTCCCCCCAATCAGTTAGGGAAGGTATGTTGTGTGTCCTGTAGATCAAAGAATTTTGATTGGTAGGTTTAGGGAGGAAGCCTTTTCTTCTGTTGCCCTGCCCTATGGAATATCTTGCTCCAGACATGAGACAGGCCCATTCTAGCTAGCCTTCCTGAGGAGCATCAAGATCAGACTCTGCCACTGACCTGGGAATCTAAGAATGACATGCAATCCTAAGGATTGGTTGGTGGCTTGAGGATACTGCGTCAGCTGGATCTCCAGCATGGGTTTTCCCTTTTGATGCATGCTTGCTATTGGCTGCCATAGTAACGGGGAAGGGAGCATGACAATGGGGGTTGGAAAGTGAGCTGGTGTGAGTAAGGCCCATGTGAACTGAAAGGGAGGTTTGCTCTCAAGAGTTACTGCACTGCTGAATGGAGTTGTTTACGCCTAGTCAAGGCCAATCATCCTGGAACTCCAGATGGATGAAAACACCTGAAGATATACTCCACATGACATTATGTGGGGCATGGACTAAACATTCAGCCCGGATTGCTGGAGGAGACGAATTTGGGGAAACTTTCAATATGTAATTTTTGTGCTTTTTGGCTCAGATCTTGCTTTTCTTTTGCTGCTATCATTTCAAACTCAGTAAAAGTACCTTTTCTCTAACTCAATGGAGTGTGTGTGTGGGTGGGGTGTTTCTTCCTTGGGTTTTGAATGGAGGCAGGCCTGACACACTGCCTTTTA
>JANHFJ010010683.1:150536-161647 GCA_032468195.1 Cerberus rynchops
AACAGCTGTTCCACGTGATTCAGCTGAGCTAAAAAGAAAAAAAAAAAAAGGAATACAGGGCAGGGGCGGGTGGGCAGGGCCAAACATCATCGCCAGTACCAGTTCTCTAGAAATGGAGCAATCAGGCTGAATACCACCACTGATTGTAATTTATGATTATTAGATACTGTGCCCTTTCTACTGCATTTCTGCAGTGTATTTTCTTCATTCCTAATTCTCCTATTTTCTCAGTAGCATATTTCTATTCTCAAATACGCAATTGAGAAAAATAAAATTAAAATAGAACTAAATATGATCTAAGTAAAAGTCAGGGCTTGGTTATGTCTTCTGCTTCCATTTCTCTTTTGTGAGACTATAGAGGCCACTGGAGATCTGACTGGCATTGTTATTGATCCTTTGTACAAATCAGTTTTCTGATTCCACAATCCTAGAATGTTAGCTTTCTAAAAAGTTGTTTACATTTTAAATTGGCCAGGTCATTTGTTTCCTAGATGTTAGCGCGATTTCTTCCCAGTGCAAATACTTATTTGCAAGTGGTCTCATTATTTAGGTTCTGTTCCAGCTCAGTAATTGTCAGGACCTTAGATAACAAGTATTATATACACACAAATAGAATGAAAGGGGGACGCATGTGCAAGCTGGCAAAGAATCTTCAAGATTGAATTCAGGAGGAATTGACAGTTTTGGAAATCTGGGTTTGTATAGGATTTGTTAATATCCTTTTTTAATAAATCTTTTTTCTACCTAATATTTCTTTGAAACAGGATCATCTTAAGTCCAGTGTTTCTTTTTGGAAATAGAAAGGCAATGCATTATTAAACAATAAAATCATCATTATTAAAATTTAATATTCTTATCTCATTTTGCTAAATTATTCCAAATCCACAAAGTAGAACTTCACATTCATTATCGCAAATAAGATCTACATTATATATGAACTTCCCTCTGGGTAGATATTCATGAAGATGAAAAAATACAGTTACTATATCTTGTGAATTATGCTTAAAGCCATAAATATGTTCACTGAGAAATATATTTTTTATTGATATGTGAACTCTGATGTAAAACATTTCACAGTATATAATTATCTCATTCCATTTAAGAAAATATGTATTTTATTTGCAAATTAGAAAAATACCTAGCCAGAAAAATAACAAGCCAATGTTCTGACTTTTCAGAATTTCTTCCTAAAGTTCTTGCTTATTATTTCCTTGCAGCACAGTGAATACTGGTTTGTCTGTATATCATGATAAAAGTACCCTTGGTCACTATACCATTGCTGGAGGTAAGAGTATTGATTAGAGAAAATTAACATCAGAGTTATTTTTTGTTTTGGATTATATTTTGAGCTATTCAGATATTCAAAAATATATATCCCATAGATCATGATCTAAATGTTATGAGTGGATAAAGTGACTGTTTGGAAACTGAAGCAACCCTTTGATATAGAAAGACTGCTGAATTTCTACTGAAGTTCCCTAAAACATCCTAGTAACTAATAAGATAAACCAAATATTTTATTGTGGCCTTCTCCATGATCTGATTTTATTTCTGCTTGAGTTGTGCAAAGATCCTGTAATAATTTATATGCTGAAATGAATGGTGTTTTCTTACTTTTTACTTACTACTTTGTAAATTGAAGTAACATTGCTTTCAGATATTACAACATTTTTAAACTTTAGAAATTATTCACTACACCTTTCAGTTTCAATGTTCAAGGATACGGGATGCTGAAAAACCATACATCCTCCATACTGCTGCTGGTCTCACCACACAGGCACATACACAGTATAACAGAAGATATCATGAGATATTACAGCTTTCCTTGGTTCTTCTTTTTTCATATTTTTTTCAGGTTTCTGAAAAAGAAAGTCTAATACTTATAGTTAGCTTCTCTAATCCCCAATTACAGTAATGATCTGAGTTGAAATTTAGGTTTGTTTATTATTTCCTCTATGTACCTATTGAGCCCAGAATTTTCCTAAAACAGAATGAAGTATTAACTTGATCCTGAAATCTGCTGCTTCATATATACGCCTGGAGGGAAGTGCTATTTTCCTTTTCACTAAAATTAAGTCTGCTAGCCATTGTCACTGTTGGAAACAACTTTTTACAGTTAGTAGTTATAATATGGGAAGTAATATTAGCAAATATAAACTTGGAAACAGTATAATCATTTTTACTACATGAACGTTGTACAGATTTTTAAAAGAAAGCTTGGTAGAAAAGCCATGTTCTAAGTTTTTTAAATAATGGCTACACTGTTGAATTATATACTGAGATAGGACATCCATATGTGTGTATGTGTGTGTGTTTGTGTGTGTGTGTACACACACACGCACACACCCAACATTCTAATATTTCTTCCATACACATTCAACTATAGACAGATACCTACACCCACATCCACACGGAGAGGGAAAGAGAGACTTCTAAAGTTATACAGCCCTATAGATGTGTATAGGTGCATACTGTCCGTGCCTTAAGTGTTTGCTGCAGAAGATGTTGCTCTGATTAGTAAAAAGTAGATATTTGGCATTGAATGTATGATGTGTACAGCCTTGAGGGTTACATTTTACTAGACTAGATGAGAATAGCAGGAAGTGGAAATGATTTAATAGGCACCTTAGAGTACTGAAATTGAATTTGCTTTGTCTGATTGTATTCTATTTCTAGCTTGTACCGGCAGTTTGTTCAGAGTGCACTTGGGCTTGAGAGGTCTCATTGGAGGCAGTGTTATTGGAGGACTCTTGGGGTAGGTGGCTCAAAAAGTGCACACATGTTGAACCATAGCAGTTATCTGTATTGCTATCTTTCAGTTGATTTATTTATTTATTTCTAAACTTTCATGTAAAATTTGCTGAATTTTGCAAATATTGTTTTCTTTCTTATAAATCCTGGCATACTTGTTTGTCTTCTCTGCAGACTTCTGTACAGTTTTTTTTTAAAAAAAAACTTAAAACAGTCTCATTAAATAAACTTTTTTCTATCAGTGTTAAAATGCATAGCGGTGTAAATTGTATTTTAAATAGCATCAAGGGTAGTTATTCTAGTTACTCATTTTTAAAGTAGAGGATCCATTGGCCATTCTTTCTGAGACAGCCTTTTAGCTTAGAAAGCTAAAGGGGGTGGTTTCAATATTTTAAGCGGAGATTTAGGAAAAACAGACTTCAACTATTTGAACCATTTCAACCACGTAAGCTACTGTCCATTTCTTCAGAAGTTTCTGATGCCTCCATTATTCTTTTCATGATGGAAGAATGAGAAAAGCTGCTGTGTTTCCCTCAAAGTACCTTAAAATAGATGTACGTTTTAGATCTTCTGTTTCCTGGTGAACTTGTAATCTTTTAGAAAGCCCACATGAGTAATATCCCTTAGGTAATATAATATTACCTAGTAAAAGAAACTAAATATGAAAATCAACATTTATAGTTGGACTAAAAACCACTGCAAAATCTGTATTTTGTACTTTGGTGAAAAGGCTGCTACAGAATAACTCAAAATCAAAACAATTCAACAGTGTAGTTTTTAACATGGTTACTTGGAAATTTGTTTTCATTTTATTGATTCACTGACATTGGGAGAAATTTTAAAAACATACATTCTTGAGTGCTGAGTGCTTTCATTTGAAAAATTAGGACAGAAGGAAGGAAGCTAGCTTTTATGATGATTAGAGACTACCAAACTTTTAATATGCTGTCATATAAAAGTAACACTTGTATTGCATGCTGAATAATAAACGTATGTCTAATAATTTCTTATTTAAAATATTGTATACAAAGATGATTTGGTTTTTATGATGGATTATACAATTCGGCTTCATTTCCCAAATTCCTTTTAAAAGAAAAAGGGTTAGGAAAGAGACAGAGATACAAGTGCTAGCAGTTATTATCTGACCCTTTCATTACTGTAATTCCTGCTTGGTTGTGCCCCACATAGCTACATTTATTTCCTGTGGTGTTTTTTGGCAGTGGCTCTTTTGGAACATTATTAATGGGACTGCAAAAAGTTGCTGGTGAAACCTTTATTGAGAGAAAGAAAAGGAAGGAAAGTGAGCTACATTCATTAAAGATGGCAAAGTGGTAAGAAACCAGGTTTATTCCATTATACAAGAAAAAGCTGGGTCTCGATCTGCATAACTCATAGGTCCTTGCTATTTCCATAATAATGTGACTTGATATTTGTATGCAGTCAGATATGCAAATGTGATACTTTGTGTAGCATGACTTCGTTAAAGAATTCATATATTTTGACTCCTGCAGCTCTATTTATTGAGTTGATAAAAATATTTTACAAAGTAAATTATGCCAAACCATTTGTTTGTCCTTGATAGAATAAGCATAGCATATCATCAGGGCAGGTGAAATCAAGTTATTTTAAACAACCCAATTCATGGTTATTTGAATTTAACTAAGAGCTTATATAAGGTAGTTATTCTTTGAAATGAGATAAGTATTATTAATGGTTAACATTAAGTAATATAGCAGGCAATGGAAGTCAACAACCTAATGGTTTTATCCAGTGATTCTCAACCTTGGCTTGAGTTGAAGATATGTGGACTTCAACTCCCAGCATTCTCCAGCTAGCCATGGGGAATTCCTAGAGTTACATACATCTTAAAGTTGCCAAGGTTGCCAAAAACTGGTCTTATCAGTTCAGGTAGCCATGGTTTAACATTCCTAATTGAATTCAGAATTTCCATCACTAAACAAAATGGTTGTTAGGCAACGTATCATATGACTGTACCACTAAGCGATGGTAGTTCTGGTAGTCTGAGTTGTGTGCTTAGATAAGGTCACCACTGTTGAGGATCTCATACTTCTCCTGCTCTGCACACTACTTCATTTCAACTCCCATCCTGTCTCCACCAATTTCTACCTTTTTGACTGCTCTGTACTCCACTGCTCCTGCCACCCTGAGCTGATCTTTGTTGCCTTCTTCCTTCCGCTGCTGTCTTGTGCCCAGAAAGCAGCTTTCACAAGGCTTTCCTGAGGCCTCGCTGACATCATTCAAGAGACCATATGAGGCCTCCATAGTGTTTTGTGAAGCTGAACAAAATTCCCGGGAGGCCCTCACAGAGGGTCAGCAGCTGTGCATTCCTTGGCTGGGCATGCCTCCTCAGAAATACGTAATACAACTAGTATCTACAATTTAAAAATAGGGTTGTCCGGGAGAAAAATCTATTCTTCATGTTGAGTTATATGTGGAAAGATTGGCTTTTTTGGAGACAGCTTTTAAATTCTCTTCTAATATTAGACATTATAAAACTTACATACGTACAATTATGTTTGTTATTATCCAGAAATATTGAAGGCTTTTTCTTGGTTTAGGGAAGGCATTCTTGATAGCCATGAAGATATTTCAGAAGGAACAGATAATATCCTACAGGAAAAAGATGACAGATAATCTTGGAAATTCAAGTTTAATAATGGACTGGAAGCCCTTTGTTGGTTGGAGAGAAGGTTGAATGCCTCTGGACACATAATTAAATATATGCAGGTGACAACAGAACTTCTTTTTGTGGCAAAAACAGTAACTTTAATTTTTTTTATAAAAATAAATGTATAAAAATAATTCCTGGAAATATTAATATAAAACACAAATTCTTAGATGTACTATTATTGTTCCTTTAACTATAAAAAAAATCAGTAAATATATTTGAACAAGTGGCTTTCGTTTAGTTTAGAACCCATAATGTAAAAGAAGTTTGAAACATTTATGTCTCAATCTGTACCTTATATCAAAATTCTTACAGAAAGCCAGTACCTCACATTCGCAACACTTCTTTCTAGACAAAGTTGTCTCAAACTCCTTTATTTCTTAGTGCCACTCCCCTGCCATCAGTGATAATGAGCTGAGTTTATTCTATTCCTGCAACTATTACTTAGGAAATAATTATCTCATTTGAATGAATGTTAGAAAAAGAAAAGAAAATATTTCTGTGTCTGAGCAATCTCATCCAGCTGTTTTGATTTTCCCATTCTAGCAAACAACCATGAGATGAAGATAAATTAAAAAAAAAAACCTTTCTCTCCAATAGTACCAGTAAACTGGCGCTGGCATCTAATTAATGCATCAGCTGATTTTTTTTTTTTGGCATAAATATGGCAAGGAAAGAAACTCTATACCACAGTGAATGATTAAGTTAATGAAGAATTATGATTGTTAAGTTTGTTATTCTTGGAGCCTATTTCAGATGACCCAGTGATATTTTATTTGCAAGATAATAATTTCAAACATGTTTTCAAAAATAATGCATACAAAATTTAAAACTCTTCTATTATATGGGTTGCAATATAAAAGTCAACCATTTTTATACATTACATTGAAGAACAGAACTAAAACACTTCATATTTCCTATATAATTTATAAGATGTATTTGAAGATTTTTGTCTCAACACAGGTTTTAGTCAAGTGCCATTTCATGTACAATATTTAAGAAGCTTAATGTGAAAATAGGATAAAAAGTGCTAGAAAATATTTGGGGCAGCTTGTTGGGCCATTTCCCTGAAGCCGGCAGCTTTGCAGCAGTGACTTTTTCCCTCTTTGTGAGCCTCTCCAAAAGAGAGAAAAAGCAAAGCAGCTGCCTATAGAGCTGCCTGTTTCATCTGGACCTAGTAAGGGAATCAGCTGACTGGAGCTCAAGCTGCAGCAGCTCGCCGTACCTGGGGGGGTTGCCAGAGGGTGCTGCAGATGCTGGCGGAAGCCCGGGACAGAGCCGAACGCCCACGCGTCACCTGGTGGTGGCAGGACCCTGGAATGCTGGTGAACACCCGCGCGCCATCTGGGCAGTGGCGAGACTTCCGGGAATGCACTGAATGGCCGCTCTGTGGGAAGGCTCGCCAAGAGGAAAAAAGCAAAGTGACAGCTGCAAAGACTTCAGGGAAACGGCCCAACAAGCAGAAGTGCTGCGTGCCCAGAAAGAGAAGGGCAAAAGCAGTATTTATGCTGTCCTTTTCAGCTGCAAAATCAGCCCGATGGCCAGGTAAGGCACGTTGAGCTGCAAAAGAAGCAGCCCGGTAGACAGGCAAGGTGCTTGGGGAGAAAATTAAGACACCTCTAAAAAAGAAACCCTAGCTGGTTTTGGGGGGTCAAAAAGAAAAGAAGAGCGGGGCATATTTTGAAGAAACACGGTACATACACGCTCATAGATACTTTTCTATAAATACTTAATTGTTCCATTTTCATAGCAAAGTAAACTTGGAAATGAAATCCTTAGCATTGGTCCACAAACTTTCAATCTCAGTGGATCAGCAGTGGGGAGGGATGGTTTTGTATGTGTACTTGTACAAATGCAGCTTCATGCGCTCACTTGGACGGCCTGGTTTTCAAGGCGCTGGGCCATGGACCGAGGGTTAGGGACCCCTGCACTGTTTTGTACTTTACAGATTTATAATTGTATAAAATAGGATAATTCTTTTCACTATAATTGAACATTTGAAACAATTGCTTCTCAGAAAGTTCCACAATGACCTGTGAACTTCCTAAAATTTCAGAAGAGTCATTGATAAGAAAGAGGCAGTGTCTTCTGATTCAATTCTCAAAATTGTTGATTGGATGATACTGTTCCTAAAGGGAAGTATAAAAGCTTAATGAAAAAAGTATGGAATACAGTTGACTGTTCAAAAGCAAATCCTTTGAGAAAGTATCTACACTGAGATGTGAAATCAAGAGCCATTTTCAAATGAGACTGGATTAACTCACCTGAATTAAAATGTAAGAATTACTGAGTGTCTTGAGTAATTTATGCTTACATTTTTACTTTTTAGTGTATCCTGCTCTCAACTTATATTCTTTCTCTATTCCTTCCTGCTTCTTTAAATAATTTTTATGGCCACCTATCTCATAATAATGACTGGGTAGCATACAGGAATAAAAACAGCAATTATTACTGATAACCTATGGTGCCTAAGGTAAACAATATATTTCACTCCAACAAATTCAAGTTACTTTATCCAGCACTTGCCTAGAATAGTCCTTATATCAGTGCTGTAAAAATTCCCATAACTATTCCTTACCCAGAAGATAACAGGTTACCATATTAGGACATTAGTTGACATTCTGCAAAAAAAAAAAAAAAAAAAAAAAAAAAAGTTAAGGGCAAATAAACAACAGTTAACTCACTTTATTAGGTATTAATAAAGGCTGTTACCTGTGTTCATTTGAGTTTATTCATTTTTCTCCAGTGTTATTCTGGAGTTCTTCTGAAAACCAGATGTCTGTTTGTGATCCATGTCCATACATGATACAATCCCTACCATCTAAGACAGTTTGCATTTTCTAATTTTATTGCATATCAAGCTGATACCAGACACTATTTTAGCTAATTAAAATCCTGTTGCATAAGCCTGAGGCACACATTTAAAGCAGCAGTAAATTGATTATTCAGATGACCAATAACCTGTGGCTACAGCAAAACCTAATAATACAACTTTAAAAGAAATTTTAGAAGGTTTTATTAATTAAATACAAAAAAAAAATGAATAGTCGCAATTATAAAAAAATCTTTAAAAAATACAGAATGTACACTGACATACACATGTAGTAAATAAAAGTACATAAGCATTTCATTGCAATTATTCACATGTAATCTATACTAGTAGATGATGTATTCATAAATTACTAACATTTCTGCAGCCCATTACAGAGTGGGGGGCATATATTTATTTTTGTAAAGTTGGAAAAATAGTCAAAATTGTCAGAATGACACGGTCTACTTTCTTCGTCTAAATGTCAATTTCCGATAAAACTACACTTAAAAAGAACTTATCTCAAAATAGAATATGTTAATTACTGTTTCTGAAATGGACGTTATAAGATACTGTACAAACATTTAAATAAAACAATCTGAGGGCATCTTCATCATGATAAAATTTCTTCAAAAATGCAGTGAAATTCAATAGATCTGAAATATTTTTGTTGCATAAAATGTAATTAAGATGTGTAGATATTTTTAGAATTGATGTCAATAATACTTGCCATTATGTAGACTAATAGGAATACCGTATCTATTTATCCTATTGCTCTGTTTAATCTAGTCAGCTACTATTTTCCACTGGAATCAGCTACTTAACTTTGCATTTTGTCAGATGCAAAGAATCAGGACCATTCATAAGGTTGCATGGTAGATTTATTCAAGCCTATATACAAGAATCTAATCAACTGATGGTCAGCACTAAATTGACGCTAGATACAGGTAAACGGAATTCAATGGGAACTGGATTGGATCTCTCGTGGCAATGCAAGGACATTAAACTGATGATACATTTAACTCTATTCCCAGTCTTCTATCCATATTGAATTGGTTAATCACTATTGGAATATAACATTTGTTCTTTAAAATGGAAACAAATAAAATTCGTTATTTTCACTATTGATCCAAAGTATAAACCCTGCCTTCTATAAAAAATGTGCATGTTGTTTATTCTAGATTATTTTATAGCACCAAGTTATATAATTTCTTACGTTATTCAACTTTCCATTATAAATAAGCAGGGTTATTATTCATGTTCAAATTCCATTTAAGGGAAGTTTCCAAAATGAAAAGCTACATTTACCTACTTAGTAGGCATACTATAATTCCTAGGAATTACCAAGTTTCAGAACAATACCCTGCATTCTTCTGCTATGAAATGCATGGAATGAGTAGGACATATGAGAACATCTTATTAGTCTAAAATCATATCTCACAAAGATCAGTTCTCAAAGGTTGATGAGTTTTGGACTAATTGTACATTTTTTTTCAGGACACTACTTTATAATACTGGATTTTTAAAAAAAGTTTCCCAAGTTGCTCTACTCTGGTGATTATATGAGTACAAACAAAGTTTTAATCATTTTTTGTTGGGTTTATATGTTTCTCCAATTATGATTAACACCAAGCTTCCACACCATCTTTTATAAATAAGACCAAAAACAGTTCATGCAAAAAAGGAGTCACAAAGTCAGATTATTTTTAGTAAAACATACACACACGCGCGCGCACACACACACACAATACCAAAGCATTAATGACAGACAAAACCCCAGCACAACAAACATCAGTTTTCTTTACAGCAGTTTGTGATTGGCACTGCTTTATTGTTGTTTTTCCAGTTTTCTAATCTTGTAAACTTGAAAACAAGTGTCTTCTTTGAACAGGACTATCATCATTTTGTCTTCAATCTGTCATTCGAGACTTTCTCAGATGCAGTCCTGATTAGCTTCCAAGTCCACACCAAGTTATCACCCATCTTCTTCATGTATGTATAGGGAAATCTTCAAATATGTTTATGGTTTATAGTCACCATTAATTTTGTTAGGAGAATTCTTCATTGCAGCTGAATATCAGAATTACTTATCAAAATGAGTCTGGGAGCTGCAATTCAAAATCGGTGGAGATCTGAGAATATTTAAAAAAAAGTAAATACAGAAAGAATTGATCTGGAGTTTGTTGCAAATTCAGAGTGGGGAAAACCTTGAATATCAAATAACACAGGAAGGTATTTGGTTTCATATTTAATGTGACTAATAATTTCATAAGTATTGAATGTTCCCATTAACCTTCAAAGTCTGGAATAATGTAAGGGATATAATAGTATGGAAAACTTTAAAATATTGCTACTGTTGTTGGAAATGGAAATGTTGAAAAAGCCAGTAACAAAAATATCTAACCCTTTTCACCCTACATGTGGTTTTGTATTAAAAATTAATTCTTAAGAAAATTGTTCTTATCTTACATGGGTAAAAGCTATACTGTGTATGTGTGTGCGTGTGTGTGTGTATATATACATACACACACATACACATACACAGAAAGGGAGAAAGAAAGAGAAAGAAAAAAAAGGCAGGATATAAATTAATAAATAAAAATATAACTGGAGAGTTGAAAAGAGCAAAATTCTAAGGTTCTTAGATTTACACTATTATGGTCAGCACACTTAGGAACCTGGTGTCCAAACTATGGATAAAATGTAAGCAGGATCCTCAGTAAGATTTAAATATTCCTTTCACTTAGCCAAATCTCACAAAAATTATCCAGAAAAGTTTTGATCCAGTGTATTCAGGTGTTGAGTACCTGAAAATATAAATATAACAGAATATGAAATTTTAACCACTTCATATTCCATTGA
>JANHFJ010010688.1:7482-18724 GCA_032468195.1 Cerberus rynchops
TCAAGATATAGAGCATCCTCCAGATGCTGGGGAAGCTGCCGTGCCACCACGGTCTCAACAGCCTTTGCCAAAAAGGGGAGGTTGGAGACCGGCCGATAACTAGACAACAAGGCTGGATCCAGGGATGGCTTCTTTAGGAGGGGTCTTACCACCGCTTCTTTCAGGGTGGCCGGGAAGATTCCCTCCCTAGAGATAGGTGTATCTCCCACTTTCCAAGAATTTTGGAGGTCTCTTAACACCTGGCTTGGTTCCTAGGCCTGGTGTTCGAGGATTTGGAGTACACTGACCAATATTTCTTAAATTTTCCTGATGTGGTTCACTGTGGGCAGCCATGCTTCTTGGGTTATGTATTTTAAATATTGTAAGCTTCCCAGAGCTTTTTTTGGAATCAGGTAGCCTCAAAACCTAATACATAGTTAAATGTATAAATAGCTTCTGCTTTCAATACACTGTGAATATTCTACAGCATCCTGTATAGTATTTTTTTATTTGTGTGCTGCACTTATTTTTAAAATGTGCTTTTTAAAATCTAAGATCAATTAAGTATTGCTTAATCACCATTTGATATATTGGTTTACGATTATGTTTCTCTCCTGAAAAGGTGGCATTCAGCATTAGTGAAAAGAAAATACGCCTCGTAATTGATGGTTTGAAGACTCGTGAAGGAAACCTACCATCTTCTTATCCTTATTCCCAGATAAATGCATCAATATATCTAGGAGCTGTTCCATCATTAAACATTCAGGTAAAAATGGAGAAGTTGTCCAATACAAATTTAAGCAGTTATCTTTTATCCCAGATTAACTGTAACTGCCAAGGCAGCAAATGTTTCTTTTTCTCTTTCAATTCCTTGTTATTAATGGAAAGCTAAAGTATAATACTCATGTCATCTTTCCACTTGACTTTTCACTGGACTGTCTTCATTTTGCCAGACATCTGCTAATCTTACCCTATAAACTCCATGGGGTGAAGATAGTAATATAACATATATAATATTATTATTCTAATCTATGTCGGATGTATGTATCTTCAGAATATTCCAGAGAAGAGTTTTGTGGGCTGCTTGAGAAACTTTCAAGTTGGGAGAAAACACATGTATACTTACCAGCAAAACAATGGTGTCCTGCCTTGCTTGGACAATATTTTGGAGAATGGTGTTTCATTTTTCAATGAAGGGGGATATATTGTGATTGGTGAGTACAATAGAAGTTATTCATGCTGATTAAAATTTGACGTATGTTGTCATCCTACCATATAAGCACAGCACCATGGACACATAGAAAGGTCTCTTAGAGCTTCTCTCTTTTATTAAATTGCTACTCAAAGAATTCTTGTAGGAAGCAGTGTGAAGCCGAATACTTTTAATGTTCTTTTGAATGGAATTATTCCTTTTTTTAATTCCAGAAAACACCTTTTTAATAAACATAGAATATAGGATTGCATTTAGCATACGTCCAAGAAGTTTCACTGGCATTTTAATCCATGCTGGCAGCAATCAACAAAACTATTTAACTCTTTACATGGAAGGAGGCACGGTAGGAATTATTTTTGTCTTGTTTCCTCTTCCTTATCGCAAATGTTACATTGTGGTGTGGGCTAGGAGGGAGGGAATGAGTCTGGCCTTCGGTTCCTGAAATGCACTATCATTTGTTACTGAGTCTCCTTTTGGGGGATCTTTTATAGCTGTGATCGCCCAATGTAAGTCAAAGTCAAAGTCAAATTTTATTTGTCACATACATAGTCATACATAATACGATATGCAGTGAAATGCTTGTGTGACTGTCTGTGACTGTGATTGGTAGTAAAGCAAGAGAATAGTCCAGACAAGATAGGAAAATAGGTTAGGAAATAGTTAGGAAGGTTAGGAAATGTGGTACTAATAGGAGTTCTTCTTGTAGGCCTGAATGTTCTTGTGGTTTCTGGTTTAGAGTCCGTATTGCCTGTGGGAAGAAGCGTCTCTCTGTGTTGGCCTTCAGGGAGGAGAAATACTTCCCTGATTGCATCGTGGCAAACAATCTGTTGTTGGGGTGGCTGAGGTCCTTCATTATCTTCCTGGCTGTAGTCCAGCAGCGTTTGCTGTAGATGGAGTGCAGTTCAGGGAGCTTGGTGAGGATGATGCGTTTGGTTGATGTATTGCTGGTGCGCCTACTATTATGCCTTTTGCCTCATCTGATTACTTAAAAGGATTTGAAGTGGGAAGCTGGCATCAAACAAAGGAAGTCTGACCATCACTTTATTTCCTAGAATGCCTCTGGCTTTATAGAGGCCTTAAGAATTCTTAAAGAACAAAATGGTGCAACCTAGCCATATTAGAGGGTGAATTCGGAAAAAAATAAAGAGGAAATGGTAAAGAGTACCCTCGGATTTTGACAACATGACATAGAAAATCTTCCGTTTGCCTCCCTGAGAAACGAATCTTTTGTAATTAGCTTTGCCTTCCATAGCAGTCCTTTTATTTGAATACCTATAACATGTAGTCATCATTTCAGATGAAGCCACCAACTCCAGAGATAGAAATTTTATGGAGGTGTGGTTTTCATATTCTTTGCTTTTACAAACTGAGATATTAGACCACAGCACACAAATCATACAATAGTGTTAAGACTGGCATGACTAATGAAAAGGAAGAGAAAGGGTAGCCTCTATAAATAACATTTGGATAGAATTATATTGAAAGATTACTGTTGAGTTCTATGATGCAAGAGTGGATGCTTCTGAGATTGAAAAATCTATCCCTTTCCTGTTTTCTCTGGGAATTCTTAGCAAATGGTAACCTTCTTGAAGCACAGCAATCTGAGGAATAGCAGTCTTTTTCTAAAGCTGCTGATATTAGTAAAGCTCAGAAAATCTGACAAAGATATGCTCCTTGTGTATATTTTTATATTTAAATGTATTCTTATTGTTGGTAGTAATTGAAAAGGTTTCTCCTTTTCACAGCTCACTGCCTCTGGAAATAATGGTGCTGGCGAGTTTTCTCTGTCCATCACACCCCAGCAATCTCTGTGCAATGGACAGTGGCACTCTGTAGCAGGTATGGTGGAATTTTATTCATTAATTCTTTAGGGAAAGGGCAAAGTGTAAGTCAATATGAAAGAACTTCACAAGAGTATATCTTGTTTTCCAAGAGACAAAATTAACTCTTTCAAAGTAATCCCTATAGACAACTAGAGGTTTGCCTAAAACTATTTATTCA
Source organism: Cerberus rynchops (assembly GCA_032468195.1). Taxonomy (NCBI): domain Eukaryota; kingdom Metazoa; phylum Chordata; class Lepidosauria; order Squamata; family Homalopsidae; genus Cerberus; species Cerberus rynchops. The sequence continues at coordinate 10,676 of JANHFJ010010688.1, forward strand.
TAACAAAGTTTTATGAAAGTTGGCCTAATTATTTTTGCTGTTTTCCTTATAATGTAACCTTGATAGTTTTCTGACACATTGCATCATTCAAATAATAGAAAAATAAATGACTCTTGTTAATTTAAATCACTATGAAAAAATGTAAGTGAAAAAGTATCTGATTGAAGACCAAATGACATTGTATGTCATCTAGATATAATATTGGCCTAACATCTGTTTTCTCCTTTGAAAATTATCTTTTGGAGAAGGAATATTTTGCAATATAGAAAGGAGAAGGGAGAAAGAAGGGAATGTTGAATGTTGATGTTTTAGCCTGCTTTCCTTGAGATTTATTTCTCTTTAATGAGCTTCTTTTTGCAAAAAGTTCAAGACTCATGTTTTGCAAGTTAAAAATATAACCAACTCCATAAGAGTAGTTGTAGAGGCAGGCAGGCAGGCTTACAGTATACATTTTAAAAATAAATAAATGGGGAAGAGCAACTTGGAGAAAATTTAAATATAAGACACATTTCATGAAGTATAGCACAATTTTCCTCTTACATTTATTTCCTATTACTGTATTTACCCATCATTGAAGGGATTCACTTAGAATGTTATAAAGCAAATTATTTTCAGATACATGAGAAACAGAATTGAATGAAAAGTATTTATTTGGTTTGTTTGTTTTATAGTTAGTTAATTAGTTAGTTAGTTATTGTTTCAGGTAGGATATGAAACTGATTTGTTCATCTGATTTTCATAGTGGCTCAGAAGCAGAATATTATCTACTTAGATGTAGACACATACAGAAATTACACTGCTGCACTATCACCTAAGCTTTCTACCAGCCATGCTCAGCCACTCTATTTTGGAAGAGTTCCAGGTATGAAATTTCTTTGTTTGGAAGACAAATAAGTAACTGTGATACTCCTAATTTAAAAACAGCTAAGTTTCTGTCTCATCCATTATGAATTTTCCTTTCTCTGATGATCAAAACAAAATACATGATTAATTGCCTGAATGTATATTATTATTATTTTTAAAATAAACACATGCAGGAGCTGGGGGTCAGAAATAATCAAACCACTCAAGAGCAGGGGTTTTATTATCATTTTGAGAAATGGCCTTGTTCTCAACTACCTATTTTGCATCAGGGAGGAAGATTTTATTGATTCTATTTTCCTTTATTTGATGCAATTGTAGTGATATTTGTCAGAGGGAACGATATCTTTTGGGCACAGGTGTAGCAGATTAATGGTTACAGTCCCTTCTAATCATGCATTCTAAATATTGATCAGGATTTCTTGTAGCTCTTATATGCATTTTTAAATGAGACATATTAATTACAACTATATAATTATGATACCATTGTCATGTATGCACAAATAGGGAAAGGAACAATGTACAGAGATACTGTAGATTTTCTAAAGTTCTGGTTCAAAATTATACTGTAAATCTTAGAATATTTGATTACATTTGGATGGTGACACTTAAAATTATTTGGGAGAATAAATACCAGAAGAACCTGATAAGGTGAAATTTCCTGACAATGAGAACAATTAATTAGTAGAACAGGTTGCCTCCAGAAGTTGTGGGTGCTCCATCACTAGATGTTTTTAAGAAGAGATTGGAGAGCCATTTATCTGAAATGGTATAAGAGTGGTGGCGAACCTTTTACTTACCGAGTGCCGAAAAGTACGTGCTTTGCGTGTTCCATCTGCACTTGCATGCGGCTCCTTCACATGCGCTGCATGTGCAACCGCAACATCTGTGCATGCATGCAGCTTTTGCATGTGCATTGCACGCAGGCACATACGCACGCAATCACATGTGCATGTGCAGGAGAGCTCCAAAGTTTAGCTGGATTTCCTGCTGCAATCGCGCACATGTACAGCGGAGGCCCAAAGACCAGCTGGGTCTCTGCAATCATGCATGCACAATCGCATGTGTACGCTCAGCTGGAGGTAAGTTGGCTGACAGCTTGTGTGCTCAGCAAGAAGGCTCTGCATGCCACCTGTGGCACCCGTGCCATAGGTTCGCCATCATGGGTATAAGACATCCTACTTGAGCAGAGGTTGGTCTGGAAAGCCTCCAAGGCCCCTTCCAACTCTGGTTTTCAGTTATTCCATTATTCTGACTTTCCATGTTATCACCCAAATTTCCCCATAGGAAACCCATCCAATTGCTTATTTATATAAATATTCATTAACCCCATTCAAATCAACCAAAGTAGTATAATATTTTAGTTATTAGAATGAATAATGTTACTTTACATGCTAAAGAATGAATGAAGAGTTTAAGGCTTTCCAGAACTGCTGAATGTTACCTTCCAGTTGATTAATAGATGACAAAAAGAGAGGGTTATTCTGAATTTCTCAGCAAGAAAATGTTCAAACGTTCAGTATCACACATTCTTTATTCAAAGTTTACTAGTATACCTTATCTATTGTGAATATATGTGTTAGTAGAGAGGGACAAAGCAAATTAGCTAGCTACTTCACTATTATTATTATTGTCATTATCATTATTGTCATTGTTCCTTAATTCTTCACAGAGTTATCCTAACTAGGTCAGAGAAATGGCTCTTATGTGTATATTATAGCAGACTATATCAAATATGTATTATTGCAAATTCAAAGAAATGGTAATAGCACTGCTACGCATCATTACCAGTTTGCTTTAAATGGAAATAACAATATATTAATATATTCAACAATATCAAATTGTTTATACATTGTATATTTAATCAATTTTGTATTTTGTCTTTATAGTTAATTTGGAAACACCATGGCTTCCAATTCAGGATGTGTTCCTTGGCTGTTTAAAGAATATGAAAATTAATGACAAATCTATCTTACTAAACAAAATGTCAAACATTCATGGTGTTGTCAGCCTGGAAGGGTGTCCTGTCTATTAACTGTTCCTTATATATCTTCTGAAGATAAAATCATCTAATGTACTCTATGGATATCCACAATATGGTTTGATCTCTTTCTATGGTCTTTTACCCTCATTTCCATCACAGTTCAAAAGTATGTTTTTCATAATTGTGGTCAGTGTTGCCTTTCTTTGAGGTTTCTTGAAGCTTTTGTTGTTCTATGTACAAAGCCACTTGAAATATAAAATGACCTTCTAATATAATATGGTGATACTCTGCTTTCAACAACAGCTGAGTATACTTAGAGCAATTGTTCCAACAAAAATGCTGACTCCTAAGGCTCTGGAAATGAAAAGAACTCCCAAAATAAGAATTGGAAGGCCCCTGGACACAAATTGAACCGGACTTCATAGATAAAATGTGGAAAAATAAAATACATTGTTGAATTGCTGAATTGTATGCTGAAATATGCATTGAGTAATTGTTAAAAAATAATATAAATTGAGTATGATGCAATTTTAAAAAATTAAGAGTTCTATGACCAAATAAATTCAGTTTTCATTTTGGAAAATATCAGTGTGTTTATTGCACTTACATAGTTCCACTGACTTTAATCAAAAAGTTTGACTGATTAAAGGCAATGAATGTATAGGATAAATTTATATAATTCAGCTTTTTGTATAGTAGCAATAACAGAACATATTTTGCTTGTGGTAAGAAAATGGTTTAAACCTTTGGGAGCCTCAACCTGAAGTTAGAAGGTCTGCAATCAAAAGCCTTTTTAAAAAAATGTAATTTTATGATTTGGCAGAATGATTTATAAATACCCTAGATTGTGATCGTATGCAAAATCTCTTGTAAATTTTCTTTAACTTATATATTACACTGACCACTTAAGAAATGAAGAAATACTAAATTAGGAATAACCAATTAAATGCATACCATCACCATACAGCCAATTCTATTTTTAAAATTTATTATGATAAACTCAAAGTTAAAAATACTAGATGTGTGATCCTATGCTTCTTCCATTCTTGAAAGCCCATTTACACCAGTGCATCATCAGCAAAGTACTGTATATTTGGCATCCTAATGCTGAATAAATGTTGAAAAGCAGACCTGTTATGCTACAATTTATTGTAATTCTTGCTCACCAGGATAACTCAGTTTTAAAAAAATTAAACTATTTGGAATTCTACTTTGCCTCTCGTCCTAAATCAGAATAATTCTAAGATGGGCATGGCGTAATGCAGAGGGACACCTGATGGTGCCTTGATAAATATTTGAGAATTGGTTCTGCCTACTCACTTGCTGCTGCTGCTGCACTGCTATTGTGGCCCAAAGTGGGTGATATTGGGACACAGTGGAATTTAATTTTAACTTTACTCAGATATGATTATTCTTATGCATTTAATATTTTGCAACACATTTAAAATTACAATCCAGTAGCAAATTTTGGAGACATTCTGAGGATCTCCAGAAGCTATACGCTTATAACATTATGAGTGTAATAACAATTTGGAATACAGGTTAAATTTGAAATAGTCCTCAGGTTAAAACCATTCGTTCAGCAACTATTCAATGGTATATGCACTGAAAAAATTGTATTAATGATTGGTTCTCAGAGTTCCAGTCATCGCAGCATCCCTGTGATTATCTGATCACTATTTCTGATGTTTCCTGCCCCCATCCCACAAGCAAAGTCATGGGGAACTCCTGATTATATGAGGTCTCTGCTTAAATAGGACTGCCAAAATTGCCACAGCTAAGCAACAAAGTCATGCAATACTATCCTTTACAACTACATCACTTAGTGCCAGAAATTCTAGTCCCAATTGCCATCATAACCCAAGGACTAACTGTAAAATCTAATTCTAAAATTAAAATGTAGTTCATTTATGACACTATTCTGGCACAAATCTTGTATTCAACAGGGCTTGCACCAGAAATCTCAGAGGATTATGAAAATGAAAATACTTTCAAATTTCACACCATTGAATAATAAACAAAAGATCATATGTTGTACCTACTGCAACTTTCAAATGCAAAGACAGGTCCACATTAAAATAGTCTAAAAATAGGTTAATATTACACAAAGCATTCAACTGGATTGTTGCAATGCAGGAAAGGGCATGAAAAGTGACAACAATCATTCCTAAGCATTATTCTTCTTATTTTTCCTACTACCTTCTCTTATTGGTATCATATATTATTTTGTTGTTTGTATGTACACCAAGAGCTTATGCTTATGCATACTCATTCGTTATACGTCCAATCACATTTGGCCAATAAATTATTCTATTCTATTCTATTCTATTCTATTCTATTCTATTCTCCATATTCCATGTCAGAGAGATAACACCAAGATCACTACTAAGCTATATACCTGCAGAATTTTAAGCACATTTAGGACTGGCACCCTCTTCACATATTAAAATGGAGAAACACCACCCAAGATAAATTAGTACTTATTGGTATCTTAGGTTTGTGCTTTGGATTACTCATACTATTCATCATACTGTTTCTATCTATGTGTTCAAATAATACACTCCATAGTGATGAAATTGGTAAAATATAATGTTGAATTTCATCGCTATGGAGTGTATTATTTGTATACTGTCCCTGCCAGTTTCTTTAGTTTTCTAATCATCCCTCTTCTCTTGTTCTACTTCGTGTAATATGTATACAAACATCTGGTGCCTAAAAAGGGGGACAAGCACATTCATATGCATATAATGTATCATTAAACAAGTGTCTAGTTGCAACTGCAACTAGCAATTATTCATCCTACTATTTTTCCATGCTTCCTTTTCTCTAGTTTCCTGCTTCCGAAAGTCAGCTGAAATATTCTTCTCTTGTACAAGAAAAGCTTCAAATGTGCATAGAAAAATTACAATAGCTAAGTCACAGTATGGAAATTCAGTAGAATATGTTGCAACAAATCCTTTTTGCTATGATTACTCTTTCAGTCAATGAAATCTATCCATCATAATTTTGTCTAAGGTTTTATGACTATTTTATCAACTCTCTAAGCATCATTTCTTCCCTTATAAGGAAACCTGTAATAAAAAATGAGAAAAATGAAAGGTGACCAAAAAAGGGTATTTTGTTCTTGCAAATACTCCAATGGAGTACTTGAAAACTGGCCCTGATTTGGCAATCTGTATTTTGTTCAAGATAGGTCAAAACATTTTTGCAGATGCTTTATTAGGATTCTTATAAAGATGTGGGCCCTGCTTTAGCTTTCCTGATTTCTGAATTGGAAAAAAATAAAAATTATCAAGGAAGAAACAAGAAAGAACTTTCCCTTTTAAATAGCTGAAATACAAATTTCTAATAATTACGTGCATATAGTTACAATTACATTCATACAGCTTCAACCCTTCAATACATATATTCTCTTTTATTAGAATTACATACATAACAGGAATCTTTGCTTAATCTCTTTCCACTGACTTCTGGCCCCCTGAATGATTAATTGAATCTTGAATCTTGAATACTATATCAGTCATGCACTTCTGATGTAAGGCAACCTATGAATCTGAACAAGTGGTTACAACATACATATCATAAACACTTAATGCATTTTCTAGAATCTGGTAAAGATTTACTGTTCAAACTCCTTGATGGAAATTGTTAATTAGTGGTATTGTTAAAGCAAGTGTCTTCCATTTTTGCATATACACTGCAACAATGTTAAAAAAAAGACATCCATTTACAAATGTTATTTCCTTCAGTTCATTGTTTTCTTAAAATTTTATCATTTATTTGTGCATTTATAGTATGCTGACAGCCTTTCTGCAGTGATAAAATTAACATTGTGCTGAGTGAAAAACCTGGAGCAGGTGAAAAAAACCCTCAGAGGTTTGACAATGTTTGCCCACAATATGTACATCTGTCTTTCTGTTTAGAGTTACTAACTCCAGAAAGGAATTAAGCATTCAGTAATCTGGTGAACAAAACATTGTCTTTAAGACTTGATTATGACGATAACACTCCTATATTAAATACCTTATTTAATTACAACCTTTAAAAATCTTGAATTCAATCATGCTTTAATACAGCATTTCTCAATCTTTATTTTCTTCTGCTGAACATTAGAATCTTGATGTACAAATCATGCACAGCTTTGTTTTTCAAATATAACAGATATGTCTGTTTTGGAAACAATGTTCTCTCAAGTAGGCTACAGCATTTGTCAGCCGTAGCCTCAAATTAAGTTCAACATCCAGTTTCTTCTGATTTGGAATGACAGTAAGGATCAGCCCAACATATTTTGTTGTTTCAGGTAAAGGAGAAAATCCGGCTTTCTTCCTCCTCATTCAATAACATATAAAAAACCTAATAGGATTAGCAGGGGAATTTTATTTTGTATACTGCACTCAGTACACAAGGCTACATTAGGATAAAGTAAGACAACTTTCAAAATAGTTTGAATTACAACTCCCATAAGCACTTGCATTTGGCCACGCTGACTAAACTGACAGAAATAAAAAACCCCACAAACATCTAGATTTGTATTGCTCAATCTCAGCAATTTAAAGTATGGGCTTCTACTCCCAGAATTCCCCAACCCATATGCTAATGGGAAATCTGGGATTTGAAGTCCACACATCTTAAAGTTGCCAAGGTTGAAACTAACCTAGAGAGCACAAGTGTATCTATCCATAGTTTAGGAAGCATAAGCCAGGTCATATAATATAAAAATTGTTGATGAAATCTCTAAAAGCCTCGATGGCGCAGTGGTTAGAGTACAGTACTGCAGGCAACTTCTGTTGCCTGCTGGCTGCCTGCAATTTGGCAGCCCCACCAGGCTCAAGGTTGACTCATCCTTCCAAGGTAGGTAAAATGATCCATTGTTGGGAGCAATATGCTGACTCTGTAAACTGCTTAGAGAGGGCTGTAAAGCACTATAAAGCAGTATATAAGCCTATTGCTATTGCTACCCTCCATCATATATTTCTTAATGGTTCTATTTATCTACTGAAATTGCCAACTTCCAACAGAACATGTGGAAAGTTTTATTTGAAACCTTTGCTCTAGAAATAAATAGATTAACATGGCAACTGCACTGTTAATTTACAGGACAAACTGTACAAGATTTGGAAGAAGTTTAATTATGTTTCCCACCATTTTGTGATGCTTAAAAGTTTCAAATAGGGTGACCAATCGCCCTCTTTTCCCCGGACATG
>JANHFJ010010688.1:96116-106504 GCA_032468195.1 Cerberus rynchops
CCCCGAGAAGGCCTGCCCTGTGGGAACGCACCGGTCGATTGGAGGCTGATGGTGGCAACAGGCGGTCCCGTAAGTACGGATGCCATAGAAAAGATCTTATCAAAGAGTAATGGAAAACCAGAACTGTAATTTCCCTGCCTTCTCCTCAAATCAACAAGCATGAACTCTGAGGGCAATAAATATAATGTCTTATATAATATCGGCCTATCATCTGACTGGTCTTCTGATAATTTAGGATTTTTCTTTGCAAAATAAAGTGTTACACTTGTTCTTATTGAAATACCAAGGAGAATCTTCTGCTTTTAAAACGCCTTTATGATTTCTGCTCCTTCTAATTCATTTAGGAATCCATGCAGAAATAGTAAGCAAGATTGTCTTCCTCATGCCCAAAGAAATAATGGCAGCATATAACCTATGTTGCTACACTGAATCTATCAACATCTTCATTGGTTCTTTTCGTGCAAAATGTACAGGGCAGCAAGCTACTGAATCTGTAACTTCATCCATGTTGTGCAGCTGATCCTCTCCAAACTGAGCAGAAGCCTTGACTGATTTCCTTTCTGTGGAGCATCATTGCTGTTGTAAAGATAATATTAATACACACCTGCAATACTTTGTGGGTCATTATCTGGTAGCTGACCAACAATGGGCATAAAACATTAACAGCGAAAAAGAGAATTATGGATTCCTTTGGGTGTATAATTTGTTGTCCATTGCAACCAGCCACCAAAGTAGTCCTGAGCTGATTCACAGAGAACAGAATAGAGTTGGTTTAATAATATCCTCGGCTCTTTGAATAAATTATGAATGCATCTTGACTGCGAGAAGGAGACAGTGACATTACGAAATGGTAATGAACAGATCTTCAAGAGGAAAACAACCTCGTGTGATCATCACCCCTGTTCAAAACCTATTAAGTTTCGCTGAAATGAAAAGAGTCCTCCCCCCACCCCTATTGTGTCTATGTGCAACAAGTCATAAGTTGTGGACTTTAATAATATATTCCCTTCACCAGCAATAATACAGCAATTAGGAAGTGCTCAGTGAAGTAGAAATAATGGTAACTGCGGTGCAGATTAGCTATGCTGAAGGGAGTTCATAGACAGAGAGTAAAACAACATCTTCCGAGCTCTTCCTGTTGTATAATTTCTTCTTTTATTTACTTATCATCTCACTTCAAGAGGACTCCTGGCAATAATGAGGCTACATAAATGCACACCCAAACCTAGGAAGGCGCTGCAAATTGTATCAAAGATAAATCTAATGATTACCTGTTATAATTATAGTGCAATCTTGTCTTCACTCATGGGGAAATTGTGCTGTGGTGAGAAAGCCCAAAGCTGGTGAGAGATTGCCGGTGCACAAAATGTGTATTCATTATTTCTGAATCTCCTTTGCCTCTGCGTGGCTGTTGGTAGAAGATGGATAATTTTGTTGAACAGACGCCACTTAGACAAGAGTTCACAAACCCTTCGGCTTGGACAGCCATACTCATAAGCAACCTGGTAAATAAGAAAATAATGACCCCTGAAATAACACATGGGTCTCTCTCTCTCTCTGTCTTTCTCTTTGTTTTTTTGCTTCCTTGGAAAATCTCCAGGATAGGCTTTGATTGCCTTTAAAAGAATGAATGAAAGAAAACCTCCATCTTCTCAGCCTCCACATCACACATTGAATGGTGTAATTGCTTCATAAGTAAGCATCTCCAAACAGGCTCCTAATGCGAGGTTCAGCACAAGGAAGTCTTTTCAAGCCTATCATCGCCAACGCAAGGAAATGGTTCTCAAAGTGTAGAGCCCCCAAAAGCTGTGCTGTGAAATTGTACACATATTTATTCCAAGTTAAATCCTATTGTGGTTAATGGGGCTTCCTCCCACATAAAGAGGTGTAGGATAGCAGTTTAAGAAGAAGAAAACTGGGCTTTTAGAAGTCAGAGACCAGATAAACAGTGACTTGAGCCAAGAGAAGACCAGGGCTAAGGAAACAAAACTATCATCTTTGCTATTAAGTATATTATTTTCGGGAGAGGTGATCAGATTGGGTTCTTTTATTTCCTTGCTTATTATAATCTAATACAGGACCTCCTCCTTCCCCCCCCCAAAAACAGAGTCTTCGATCCAAAAACAAAATAACTCATTAAGTTAATATCAGGAAAATGCCTCTTTTCTCTTACAATCATCTGTTCTTCTGAAAAAGGATCCAGAAGATCCAAAGCTTTCCTAAACACTGCAGACTGGAGCAGAGATAGTTTTGAGCAGCAGACCATAACCTTTTGAGCACAAGGACCAGTTTCATGGAAGACAATTTTTCCACAGACTGGATAGGGGATAGTTTCAGTTTCGTTTGCTTATCCATTGCTTATTTTCAGCTGTGTGGCCCGGTTCCGAACAGGCCATGGATTGGTACCAGTCCATTGCTTGGGGGTTGGGGACCCCGGCTTAGAGCTTAAGAAGTGATGCACAAACAGATAGTGTGATGCCCACAGTTGAGCTCCAGACAGCTCCCTTAGAATCCCCTCAGGTTCCCTGCCCAGGCTGACTTTTAAGAAGAAGATTCTTTATATTAGAACAATGAAAGCTTCTAATACAGTTACATGCAGAAATGCTTTTGGGCCCCTCTGGGATAATCAAGAAGAACATCATAGGAAGCTAGCTCACTTTCTGATAAAGGGATGAGTGGTGATTGTCTATTGCTACCATGGCAGCCATTTTCTGAGTAGGCAAACCTGCTAACCAGTGGTGGCATTCAGCCGGTTTGTACTGGTTCAGTAGAACCAGTAGTACTTAATTTTTTGTGGAGTTCGGCGGACCAGTTTAATAGTGTCCATTTCAATCTCTCTGGCCCACAGAGAGCCTCACCCTGGCCCATGGGGCCTGTGCATAAGGCAGAAGCCCAGGCCCAAAGCGCCGGTGGAGCATCAGAGGATCAGGGAGCAAGTGGGCATCCTGCCTGCAGCACCCATGCCGGCTGTCCCTTCCCAGCCAGAGCTGGAATGTCACCACATTTAAGTGCCAGTAGATGCTGGCCTTCACTACAGTAGGCTTGGGCAACTGCGGTAGAGGGATGGGTCTGCTTCAGCATCTGGCTCCCAGAATGCACTTGCTTCCCCCAAGCATTTCTTTCCCTATCTGATTTCCAGCTCCATCGTGTTTCTCTGTTTCTCTTGCCATCGTGTGGCATTAAAAAAACATCAATCAATTCCAACTTCTCATGAAAAAAAAAGATCTTGCAAAGTTGGAATTGATTGATGAAACTTTTTTTTTAGTGCCACAAACTTTTGTTTCCCTGCACATGATGGCGAGAAATGCAATGGAGAAATGTGACAGACCTGGAAATCAAGTGAGGACATCTGGGCGCCAGGTGCTGAAATGAGTCTGTTTCTCTTCAGAAGCTGCCCAAACCTACTGGAGGGAAGGCTGGCATCTACCGGCACTTAAATGCAGCAGCATTCCAAATCTGTCCAGGAAGGGGCAGCTGGCATGGTGCTGCAGGCAGGATGCAGTGAAAAACACAATGGAGAAACCCGACGGAGCTGGAAATCAGGTAGACAATGAAATGCTTGGGAGAAGCCCGGGCATCTAGGCGATGGTGGGTGGGGCAAGCTCTGTGACATTTGAAAAATGGGAAACAGAGCAGCCAATGTGAGGGAAGGAAGAGGCTGCTTTCCCTCTTTCTTGTCCCTGCTCCTCCTCCTTCCGTCATGCCAGCCTCTCCATTTCCTGTTTCTCCATTGCTGCACAGTATCCAGGATCCACCTTGATAGTGAGGTGGGTGTGTTTAATTTAACAACTGGTTTGCCCAGGGTCAGGTTGACTGTCGCAAGAGGCTTGTCCCACATATGCAGCAGAGCTGGAGGATGGGTCATAGCTCCCACGATGGCCAACCTTGATCCTGGGCAAACCAGTTGTTAAATTATTTGAATCCCACCACTGCTTCTAACCCTACTAAGTTATCAAATTGTGATGGAATGTAATAAAGGTACCTGAGGGTTAATTAATCTTAAATTAATTTTAAAATTTGTATTAATCTGTTTTAAAGTATGGGTGTTTTTAATTTGTTTTTTAAGTTTATTTTAAATGTTGTTTAATCTGGCCTCTATATAATTATTTTAATTAATTTTAAAGGGATTTTGTACCTTGTTTTGTTGTTTTATTGGCTGTTAACCGCCCCGAGTCCTCCAGGAGAATGGGGCGGTATATAAATTCAATTAATAAATAAATTAATAAATAAATTCCCTCAGTAATAATTTATATAATCATACTACATTTAAGCCTTTGTAGTGGTAATGAAAAAATGATGAAACTAGAAAACTTCAAAAGTTTCTAAAAGAACCTTAACTTTAAATCTCTCATAAATTGAGCTGTGATATTCCATACTTTTTCTGACTACATAGGGCTTCAGGACCAAATCAATGCTCTTATTGTGTGTATTTTGCTCCAAAACAGTAGCTAGTTTTTACTTAACCATATCTGTCAAAGTAGGTAAGAAGAAAAGCATAGTATTTCTGTATGTGTTCTGATTCCCCTGGAATCCGCAGAAAGGCCATTTGAAGACAACAATAAATTTCTATTTTTTCTATTTTTTTAAATAAAGCTTTTTTTCCATTTTGATAAACTTGTAGCCCCTACCTAAGTCTGCAAGCACTACTGTGAAGAGATGATGTCACATTTTTTCACATAATGATTGTAATTGTAATGTTTGGTTAATTAGCTATATATTTACCAAATTTCAAAGATTTGTGGTAGGAATATGATATATAAGCTGTAGACAGCATAATAGTTTGAATAAGAAAATGGATAACATTAGCTAATTTTGCCAAGGTTTAATAGGCAAACTACCCATCCTTTCCAAATACAACCTTTCTTCCAAAATCTAGGTGCATCTTATACACTGGTGCGTCTTATACACCAAAAAATACGGTACTTATTTTTTCAATATTTAAAGAGAAATTACTGTTGCTATTCTGTTTTTAGTATTAATAATACCTGTTTATTGTTTTTCTTCTCTTCTGTGTTTTTCTTGTCATTCTTTTTGTAAGCTTCAAATGTAGTAAGATCAACACTGTACAAACACTCAGTCCATTTTCCGTAGAGTCCACAAAGTTTCTTTTTGCTGTCAAAATCCCCAAAACAACTGATTTTAGAAATATTAGAGTGTTTTGGATTAGCTAGGTTCCTATATTTTACCAGTTACACAAAGCAGAAGCTACAGAATGTTCTCAATACTGTATTTGAAGCACATCAAACAATTTACACTGCTGAAATATTTATTTCTACCCACATATTTTAGTAATACATGATTTTATTTACCTTTTATCTTGAATATGGCCTTCAACTTTGTGTAGTTCTTTTCCAAAAAGGCCACAGGGCTTGAAGTTTAGCATGCATTTTTCACCAGTTCTATGAAAGAAATATGAAACCTCTTAAATATACTACATTACCCTTGAAGTGTACTACTAATGGAACTTTTAAAAAATAAAGGAAAAAGACCCCTACTCTGATGTTCAGCATGGATATTGGTTTTCTAATCTACTTGTGATGACCCGGGTTGTGGCACAAAAGCAACACAGCCATAGAACAGGCCCAACTTCCTTTTATTGCTCCAACTGTGGCCCCCAAATGTTCCCAACATCACTACCAGTCCTGGAGCAAAGCTCTCACATGCACCTTCAGAAGCCTCTGGTTGTGAGTAGTCCAGTAGCAAGATTAGTCACACAGCAACCAGGGCCAGTAGTCCAATAAGCCAAGTTAGTCTAAGAGTAACCAGGGTCAGTAGTCCAATAAGCCAGGTTAGCCCAACAGTAACCAGAGCTAGAGTTTCAGCGAAGCAGGCAAACCAGGCAAGCCCAACAATACAGAATACAAGGATTTGGCAATTGCACACAAGGCTCCACAAATTCAACGCTTGTTCATGACAAATGCCCCTCCCACCAGCACCTCCTTACATCTCATTCCCCATGTGTGCCTTGTGAAGGGGGCTGGCTCAAGCTCCTCTCTCATAGCCAGCTCAATCTGTGTTGGTCATGCCTTCTCTCCCCTCTGTCTTCTTAGATCAGGAGGGGGTAGACTTTCTTTGTCTCCTGAAATCTGTCTCTCCTGCTCCTCGTCTGCAGGTCTTACTACTTCAGAAAAGCGTTGCCCAGACTGACTCTGCCCTTCCCCGATTTCTTCCAAGGCCAATGGAGCTGCCCTCTTGCTCTCTGTTGGCTCTTGTTCCAACTCATCTTCCCCCACAGATTCAGACTCTGAAGGAGCATGACACAACTAGTGGTTACTATTTCCCTACACTGACAACTTTACTTGTTGTCTATTGTTGCCTTGAAATAGTTGTTCTATTAATCTTTAATGTGAAGCAAATTTAATTTTCAAACCAAATAGTAAATTTCCAACTTACTTGTGATTGGTTATTTCCATATTTCCATATTGCTCAATCCAAAGTTTGCCCACAATAATATTATGTACACAGCATGTAGGATTTGTCCATGTATAGGCCTCATTGTGTCTGAAAAGGAAAATAATAAAACCAATTAAGATTCATACAAGGCTTTTAAAATGACTATATAATCTTAAAAAGTGCAAAATCAAGGTCTTAATTTATTCTTTCCCATTAGCAATATAATAGCAAATATGTTACTATCAATCACACATAAATGTTTGCTTCATGTTTCCCATAGCAGAGATAATCCAGGAAAAAAAGATCTACTGATAGAAGGAGGTTGTTTTCTTAATATAATATGAATTCCCAAAAACATGGAAATTTCAGAATAGTTCAGTTATTTTCAAGCTAAGAACATTACTCTGTGTAGTTTCTTGCTTATCAAATATAGATGATTAAGGTCAATTTATTATAAGTCACATAAAAAGTGATTTTAATAAAACAGTCACATATACTTTAGTATTATTTGTGTTCACACAATGGATTAAATTCCATTCATTCTATGTCTGCAATTTCTAATCTAGCCCAAGATTAATACTGACCAACTTACTCAAGAAGCTTTAAAGTTATTATTCCCTTCGGTTCTGCTTCAACACTCTTTCCCCAAAACTTGAGTTTAGGATAAATGGAACCATGAAATATGAAGTCATTATTCAGTCCTTCAGCATAAAAAGCACTGATTGGTGGGTGATGACTAACTTGTTCTGAGATGAGTCTGAATCCAAGATCTTCTCTATGTAGGAAAATAAAGTGATAATTTAGCAATGTTTATCTACAAAATGGGGTAAAACACAAACATTTCCACATCAACTTTTATCACACAAAAATCAAAATTTTATTACTGGAATGATTAAGGGCAAGCTATGTTTTCTTAATAGACCAATAATAATGAACTACACAGAAAAGACATGAAAGATAATTCTCAAATGAAGACTAATCTAAGACTAATCTAGCTACTAAGTAGGAATCAATACTTTAACACTACATAAACCACAGCAGGTTAATTTTGTCTTTCTACTTCATGCCCAAGAAAGAATACCTGGAACAGTATGATAGTGAATTTATTACCTGACAAGTTCATATGTCTCTCCAAGTAATGGATTGAATGGCTTTCCTGTACGTTCCCACTGAGAGGCTACAGCTGAGACAGCAAAAGCAGCTACACACTGTTGAAAAAGTAATTTTATAAGTTATTTCTAATGACTTTTCACTAGAAAAATCTTATTTAATCTGCAGCTTTTAAAGTATTAATTCAGTCTGATTTGGCTCATGCTCAGCTTCTAATGACTATACAGACAGACAGATTCTGGTTCTCTTCTCATATGAAAAAGGTAGTGAGAAACATTTAAAACATTAAAAAGAAAGATTAAATTATAACCATTACTTTTTTAAGGAATTAAACAAACCTGCTTAAAGCTAAACTGCAGGTCAGATATTCAGTAGCTTCACTTTTATAATATCACTGTAAATAAAGATCCTATTATATTTTATTTCTTCAAATAGTCTTCACTTAAATTCGTAAGATTTTCTAGAAATAAACAACCCCATTATTTTCCAACTCTTGAGATAGAAGTACCTTCATTCTTTCAACTGGGTCAGAAAGCAAGCTGGCTTTATGAATTAAGTATGTATGCTCCATGTATTCTGTCAGTCGCTGTAGGAAACTCAGGGGCTCATTGAAAATTACTGGCATAGTGATCTTGGACAGCTCCTAGAAGAAATTTAAAAGCAATATTACAAAGTGTATGTGAATGTTTCTATAACTATCTCTAAATAGTTTCAGTTTATCATAAAAACAAAGTTAGATTCTTAGCAAAAGAAGTAAACATGAACCTAGATATAAATTTATACTATTAATTTAAAGAATATGGTTATATTCAAGTCTAGAGAAAAGAATTATATATCCATACTGAATCTGAAGATTGTGATTCTGGATCACTGTACTTTCAATCTGACCTCTTTCACAGGGTTGTTGGAATGATAAAATGGATAAGCAAGAGAAGAACAATGCATAGCATGAAGGCAAGATAATAAATACACTATACCATTCTAAAACCAAAGTTCCACAAGAATGGAAAGATCAAGCCCTTATTAGCCTCTGCTTTACAGTATCTAAAAATTAAATGAGTAAATATTTAGGGCTCTTCAATATGCATTAAGTGCAATGAGTCAACATTGACTAGGTGACTTGCAAGAATTCCCTTGTGAAGTACAGTACCTAATTAATAGGCACTATATACATTTTTTAAAAAATCCAAAATATTCTTCTATTAACATGCATGTAGGATATTTAACATATTCAAACGAATTCCTGGCTGCAGTACATATCTACAGTTTCTCAGTGATCTTGCCTGAAGCTAATGGAAATGAGAGAAAGTGTACAACTGACTGAAACCTTACTCCATCTTTGCAGGAAAACACTACAATGTCTAGTGAGTATATTCACTTACTGAATAATTCTTCTCTCCTTACATTTCTTTATGCTGCCAATTAGTTTTCCTAAGTTTAAGTGGGCTGAAAATAAAACACTGCACATTTTATAAATGAGTAAAAGGACAAAAAGGATTTGACAATGTGGTGGAATGGGCTAGAAGCATTCTTTAATGCATTCTACAGTCATAAAAATACACAGTACCGCATTTTTTGGTGTATAAGATGCACTTTTCCACCCCCTAAAAGTGGGTGAAAATTATGGTGCATTTTATACAGTGAATACAGCCGTTAAATATGGTTTAACCTCCCCCTCTCATGCGCCTTGTATTCCCTCCCCCCAGCCCCCAGAGGCATTTTGTAGGGCCCCAGAAGCCTCTGCAGGACTCATTTTCACCCAAAAATGGATGAAAAATGGGCCATTTTTTTTGCTGAAAATGAGCCCTGCAAAGACTTCTGGAGCCCTGTAAAGTACCTCTGGAGGCTTAGGGGGGAGGGAATAGAAGATGCATGGGGGGGTTGGGAGAGCAAAAACTGGGTGAAAAATGGGCGAAAAACAGGGTGATTTTAGCCTCCCAACCCCCACACACATCTTGTATTCCCTGCCCCCAGCGGCATTTTGCAGGGCCCCAGAAGCCTCCGCAGCGCTCATTTTCACCCAAAAAATGGACAAAAACGCACCATTTTTTGGCAAAAAATAGTGCTGCGGAGGCTTCTGGAGCCCTACAAAATGCCTCTGGGTGCTTGGGGGAGGGAATACAAGATGCCTGGGGGGGGAGGGTTGGGAGTTTAAAAACGGTCCATTTTTCACCTGTTTTTTGGCCTCCCAAGTCCCCTATCTTATATTTCCTCTCCCCACTCCCCCCAGAGGCAATAATCTTCATTATTCTCTTTCACTCTTCTTATTTTCTTCCCAGAATCATTCAGCCTTTATCTGTAATTTATTTCAGAATTGCTGTAATTAAAACATAATGAAACCATCAATAATACAAATTTGTAATTAAGATAAGGCTCTGTTAAAAATTGTATTTACCTACCATTCCAATGCACTTTCTCAAGATACTCCAAATACTGAAGTCATTTCTTGAAAACATTGGAGAGGGCAAGCTTGTCCTAGATTGGAGCGGAGGCAAGAAAGATTAGTTACACAGAATATACTTTACACTATTTAAAATACATCCTAGACACAATTCAAATTTTAATAACCGCTTTTCTTCCACACCTACTCATTCATGAGGAATAAATTCTCAAATCACAGTTATTCATTCTATTATAAAACTTCCAACTACTTTGTGCAAAGCAAAAACATACCTTTGGTTTTGAGACAAGTGCAGATAACAGATTTGATGTGAGCCTTATTATATAGTGGAGTACTGGAGACTCCTTCACCTTCCTTATGTGTGTATCAGTTCCCAGAATTCTCAGTCTCTTGTGCTAGCTAGAATTCTAGAACAGGGGTGGGCAACCTTGGCTCTTTCATGACTCATGGACTTCAACTCCCAGAATTCCTGAGCCAGCCTGGC
>JANHFJ010010695.1:55545-66342 GCA_032468195.1 Cerberus rynchops
ACAGTAAGTCCAGTCACTATGTCTTTAGTGTACATTCAGCATGTATTCTGAACAATTTGGATTTTGACTTCAGTACTTCAGTTCTTTTCTTCTTTGCTTCCAGTTCTTGACATATTTGAAAACAAGAAGTCAAGAGTTCTTGCTTCAAATGCAATACTTAAATAAACCAAAGAGAAGTGGTTTTATTAAGATTTTTCTCCTGTCAGGAGAATATAGTACACTAGTGGGGAAGGATATCCATTTTCCTTTTCTACAAGTGGGTTTCTCATATCCTCCAAGTTTTGAAGTGATTGGTCATCTTATTTTATTTGGTATAGTTCTTTAGCAGGCAAACTCTTCTTCGGTTCCTCTTGATGGCTAATAGACAAATAAATAGAGCTTCCACAGCAGTTCAGAAATAACACTTTGTTTAAAGTTGATGCATAAACTATTACATATGTATGACTTTTAATCTTGGTTGAAGATTTGTCTTCATTGAACATCCAGATATGTTGGATTACAACTGCTGGAAATGATGGAGCTTAATATTTGGAAAACTTGTATATTTCTTTTTTAAATGATTATCACGCAGGTGAGCTCACCTATTGTATATGTATTTTCATATCCTTTAGACTCTTTGCAGTGCTGATGAATTAAATACAGGGTGACCAAAACTAAACCTGCAAGTTGGTACATGCTGTGTATTGATGGCTTTGTGCAATTCTATTTCTCAGATTTAAAGCTGCAAAGTGACACAATAGATTTCCTGTTTCCCTGGCTCATATATATCATACTGTAATGCTTTCCTTTGCTCTTTGTTTATATAGATCCAGGCTAAAAGAAAGGTATTTGAAAATTAAGGAACTTGTTAGGACTGGATAAGCCTTTGTCTGGTTTCTCAAATGCATTATATTGGAAGATCTTCTCCTTTGAAGTATGTGGTAAGAATAGGTTGAGAGATAAATTGAATCTTTCAATACAGTTTACAGTTGTATGAATCATGAGAACTTTGGAAAGGATCAGCCAGTTAAAGAGTGAAGATTTAAAATGAAAAATAGTGCTCCAATTAGGGTTTGAGGAGAGTGGTAGTGGAGGAAAGCATATCTGAACAAGAAAGGATTTTGATGTGCGTGCAGGCTAATTATAGGGTACTTGTGTTTTATTAGCTCAGTGCCCAAAATCTTGTAAGAACTCTTAATGGGGCATACACTTCCTTACCAAGGTGTTCTTAAATGGTGTACAATCTGGGCTGAAATTACAAGCTTTTATATAAGGGCCTGGAAGGCTGTCGAAATTATGTTGATTTTCTGTTTCAACACAATGCTTTTCAGAATTATCCCATTCTTCATGTTTTAATTACTGAACCAAATCTGTGCTTCAGTAGTTTAAGGCAGTGTGCAAAACTTGGGAGCATGCAAACTAAAAGAGCTTTGAGAAGTTGGTTGATAGATGGATTTTATGCAGTTTGTTCTTCCAGGCCTTGAATTCAGTGATTGGGTTCATTGGGTTGGTAGAAATGTTATTGATATATAATTTAAACAATGAATTGTGAACATTGAACTATTTCAGTTTTAACTTTTACTGATCAGGGAGTTAACATTTAATGGCCTAAATGGTCCCTTCCAACTCAGAGATTAAAATGATTGTAGAGTCAACTCATTAAGTATTAGAATACTTAGATTGTAATATACCAGATTAGTTGAAAGAGAGGAAAAACATAGTCCAAATGCAGGTAATCCTTGACTTACGACCATACTCGAGCCCAACATTTCTGTTGTTGATATTTCTTAGTTGAATTTTGCCCAATTTATGACCTTTCTTGCCTCAGTTGTTAAGTGAATCACTGCAGTTGATAAATTAATAATCCAATTGTTAAGTGAATCTGCTTCCCCATTGAATTTGCTTGTCAGAGAAGGTCGCAAAAGGGGATCACATGATCTTGGGACAGAGCAACAGTCATAAATATGAACCAATTGCCAAGCATCTGAATTTTGATCACGTGATCATGGGGTTGCTGCAAAAGTCATAATTGTGAAAAATGATTGGTGCCATTGTAACTGTGAACAGACACTAAATTAACTGTTGTAAGTCAGGGACTACCTCTAATGGAAATATGACTTAACCTAACCTAACGTGTTTCACCTTTATATTATTTTCCCAAGGCATATTCCTTTAATAATACTTCTCTATTTAGGAGATAGAGCGAGCCAATTTGGTGTAGTGGTTAAGGCATTAGGCTAAAAACTGGAACTACTCCTGCCTTAGGCACAAAATCAGCTTTGTGTCCTTGGGCCAGTCACACTCTCTCAGCTCTAGGAAACGGGCCATGGCAAACAACTTACAAAATCTTGCCAAGAAAACTGCAGGGACTTCTCTGGTAGTCTCCCAGAGTCAAGACTGATTTGAAGAAATACATACACACATAAACCAGCTTACTCTATTTGTTCTTGATAGCTGCTTCTTCCTTCCTTTTTAGGCAAAACAGAATGTGTTTTGACTTTTTTTTTGACTGATAATCCACATTCCTCTTGTAATTCAAAACATTCTTTCTTTCTTAGGTAGATGTAGACCGGAGATCTAAAGCAGTGAGGAATTTATCTGTTGCATTAGAAACCAGTGTTTTCATATGATTTAGACAGTAATAGATAACAAGCTGCCCTCCAGATGTTTTGGCTACAGCTTTCATAATTCCTGACTGCTGCAACTAATGAGAGTTATAATCCAAAATCTGAAGGACATTAGATAATTTAACTCTTATTTAGGGATTCAGTTCATATACTTTAAGGTCTTTCGTGAATGGGGCTTGTATCCAACTCCTGATTTGTCTGATTTTGATAATGGTATTTGAATATTATACAGTTAAATTTATGCTGTGTCTATCTTCATGATAAATGGTAATAATAAGCCCAAATAAGTCCTTAGCAGAATGAACGCCCCTCATTTCATAATGATTTAATTTTTTTCCCCAAAACAAATGACAGTTAACATGAACTAACCATCAGGAAGAAAGATAAAGAGAAAAAAGTTAGATAGAAATAGGGTTGCAGAATGATAAAGAAAAAGAAAAGAAACATATGTATAAATAATAATTTCCAACATCTTCCAAGGTTATAAGAAACACATTAAACACTTAGTTTAATACTATAATATGATATCCATTTTTCCCCAAAAGGGAAAAAATTAAATTTTAGCTATGATCAAATCCATGTCATAATTTGAATTTATTTTTATTTCCTGCAAAAATTCCACAAAAGGCTTTCAATTGTAGATACATTTCTTCAGTGAATTTTCTCTCACAAGAGTTGAATGCTCTTCATTGAAGATTATGGACCTTAGTCTACCATTCAAGTCCAGTGTAGATCAGTAGATTTTTTTTAAACCCCTTGTTCTAGGGCTGAAAGAAAGTGACTGACTGAAAGGTTAGATGCCATTTCCAGTCTAGCACCTTAATTAACTACTACATTACACTGACTATCATTCTTATATTATATATATATGCATGTGTGTATCTGTGTATGTATGTATGTATGTATGTATGTATGTATGTATGTATGTATAGGATAATTGCTATACTGAGGTATGAAATGCAATATATATAGATATAGATATACAGAGATAGAGAGATATAGAGAAATAGATAGAAAGATAGATATCTAGATACAGAAAAGATAGATAGGTAGATAGATAGATAGATAGATAGATAGATAGATACAGAAAAGGATATAAAAAGTAAAATTCTATTTGCCATTTAAATTTTGTGCCATAGATGTTTCTGTGTTTTTGGGGATTTGCCAATAAAATATTATTGGTTTATACTGTACACCTGGGTCTAGTAAAAGTAAAATTTAGGTAAGAAGAATCACAAAATGTTATTTGATTCTTTGATCTGCAGTTGCTAATGCATAATTAAATCTGTACAACAATTGACCATGAAGAGGCTATTCTTTTAAAAGCATTCATCCAGAAAGAATAGTTAGATGTATTTTCTTACAATTCTGCTTAGAGTTAGGGCTGCTAAAATGGTAAAGATTCAGAGGGGCAAATGGAACATTATTCTCTCAGTTGGGCAGATGGTTGTGACTTTTGTAACAATGGTATTAATAACCTCAGTAGGCTGCAGAGGGAACAAAATGTGAAGTGATTGAGTTTATTTTGGATATTTTTGTAATGAAGAAACAACCACATAGTTTACTTAAAATGGAAAAAGTTGTTGCTGCCTTGAATACGTGACAAATAGAAAATCGGGGACATAATGATTTTAAAACTGATGAAAGATAATTTTTAAATTGATAAGAAACTGAAAAGTAAGTTTATTAGATACTAAATGAAACAATGAAATGTTTTCATAGTTCAATTGATGTAGACTAATAACCACAGTTTTATGGATAAATTAATGTACTGTAGAAAAATCATACCTTTAGGGGGACTGTTTGACATGATAATCTTATAATTTACTATCAACTGCTGTAGACACTAATAATAGCTCCAAATCAGGACCAAAAATATTGAAATATGAAGACATTAAGTAAAGACATTAAACTACGATCTCTCTCTGAGTAATATAAACAAATGAATATTATTGTATTATAGCTCTACTGCCTTTATAAAGAAACTACCTGTGCCATAAAGGAAAAAAAGAAATTTTTTCATATTAGAAGAAGTTGAAGCTGATCTCTGCCCCTGATGTGTATCCATGTGTGCCATTTAATTTACAGCTTTCAATTTGGACATCATCTTTGGGAGCAGTTTCCCTCACGAGATATGTAGTGCCCTAAAGATGAGCTGGCTTTTTAAAATATGATGTGCTAAATTGTTGCTGCTGGGCCCTCTTCAGTGTGTGACTTGGAATGCTGAACTTCAAGACTGCACAGCATCAAGGTCACAGAACTGCTTTTCTCATGGAGCAAAGGTATTATGTAGCATTGTAAATCCTTTGTTTTAAACTTAATGCATCGTATTCAGATTTTAATAGTTCCATTGGTCTGACTAGTTTTTCTCAGTAATTACCTTGGATTTATTTTAGTTAAATCTGCATTCAACCCATTCAGTGATAAACAATTTGCATGTTTTAAGATATTCAATATGATGTAAACATGAAAGCAAATTTGTAGCTGCAAAACTAAGCACATTCTTGTTACCTTACTATTTACCTATTTTGAGGATGGACAATACTTTAGTGTCAGAGCATATCCTGTATATCCAGAAATCCCAGATTCTGCCTCTAGCTATCTAGCATCTCTAAGTAGAATGGGGAAAAATCTGAAACCCGGAGAAAATCTGCCTGTCAATGTAGAAAGGTTTCCTCCAACTGATTGGCTAGGGAAGTGCCAAGTTGTTGCCCAATATAGTGAAAAAAGGGGCAAGGTTAAGAAGGTAATATTGTACCAGTCTATATAATAAACTGATCTAAAATAGCTTACTATATTCTTTACATTATTTTATTATCTACATATGTGTAGCAAGTTGTAAAATATTTTATGACTTGCTACACATCCTATATTTCAGAGTGCACGATTTATGAATCAGGATGACATTTGACAAAAATTTATATATCCAAGTTTATTGTGTTAGAATGGCTTTAATGCTTAAGAAAATTACATGAATACCTTCTCAAGGTTCCTTGCAAAAATGAATCAAATCATGCTTAATTTGATATGGAACAATCCCCCAGTGTCTTTCATTATGTTGCTAAACAATCTGAGTTGCAGATAATTCTTTTCAGTTTCCCAAGATTCTTATCTAATAGTCCCCAAGGATGACACATATATCCTCTGCTGAAAAATTGTGGCTTTATTTCTGTACAGCCATCATTCTGAAATTATGGAGCCATGATGTCAAGTGAGCTCAACAGATGTATTGCTTCTAATGGAGAAATTGCAATTGGTAAGTCAACATTCTAAGCATAGTATAATTTCTTATCATTGTCATCATGATTGTAATTTACTAAATGTTTCTTGCTCATATCACCAACAATGATTCATGCTTCTAACTTCTAATTATGCTTGAGCTACAGTCTTTTGGGATGCTAGAATTCTGCATTTTCTCTGAAAAGAAAGGTGCTATATGAAGATAGTGCATAATGATGTATAATTCTTGCAAAATAAAAGTCCTCCACACATATAATAAATTACAATAATTAATTACAGTGGATAGTAAAAATGTAACTTGTAAAAAGAAAAAAGAGGCAAATGCTATGCAACAAATAATTAGAAAAAGAAATGAAAATTGCTAGCCTATATAGACCCTGATATAAATCTATATAGTAATTGCACTAAGAAATCTATATTATAATTAAGTGTATTTTGGGGCAATCTACCTTTAAAAAGATATAGAGTTGACAAATGTGGAACGGAATGAATCAAATGACTGGGGAACTAGTCTAATTCCCCAAAAGGAAATACAGAAACTGGGCCTTTTATACTTGGAATAAGATGCATGCATGGTAAAAAAAAAATGCAGCTAGGGAGAATATTTTTTCTCAGAATGTTAGAGCACACAATCATTATTGTCATTAAATGCAGATAGTTTCAAGAGTTTAAACAATGCATGCTTAAACTATTGAATTTACATGGTGATAGCCAACAACTTTTGTGTTTTGTCATTTTTAAAAAAAAAAAAGCTAATTCAATTTATAAAAGAGCGAGGTATCAATGGTTACTAGCTTGATGGCTATGGACTACCTCTGGAAACAGTGCATGTTAAGTAGCTGCTGCGGGGAGCAACAATGAAAGAGATTTGTTGCTCTTCCATCCATATTTATGAGCTTCTCAAATGCATCTGGTTGACCAAGAAGAGATACATTATGCTGGACAAGATGACTGCTGTGATCCAACAAGAGGTCCTCCTGCTACATTCTCAATGTGCAAATTATTTTGAAGAATTTTACACCAGAAGAGGTTCAAATAATATGTTATATTTTTTTCTTGTTCTGATTGAATTTCTGTGTGTGTAACTTTAACATCCCCCCTGCTTAGATAAAAATAAAAAACCATGCACCTTAACTTGCAGAGAAACTATGCTGATACACAGTCCCCAAAAACTAAATTAGATGCATTGTAGAGCAGATATTTTTACTGGA
This sequence comes from Cerberus rynchops, assembly GCA_032468195.1. Taxonomy (NCBI): domain Eukaryota; kingdom Metazoa; phylum Chordata; class Lepidosauria; order Squamata; family Homalopsidae; genus Cerberus; species Cerberus rynchops. Next base: position 62,603 of record JANHFJ010010695.1, read on the forward strand.
TGCAAATTCATATCAGGTAATATAGACTCAAATTGAGTCATTAGAGTTGAAGATGTTCTCTCTCTCTCTCTCTCTCTCTCTCTCTCTCTCTCTCTCTCTCTCTCTCTCTCTCTCTCAGAAGCCTTACTTGAGATGTTTCTGAAGCTAAAGCATTGACAGCTTGCTGTTTTTCTAGCCAAAGATGCAAATTCTTTTTTAAAATACTTGAAATTGATAGAATAAAAGCTAAAGTTAATTCCCAGTGATAAATTTTAAGTATTATGCATTTGCCTAATTATTGATGAAAACATTTCCTTCTAGAATTACTTTTATGGCTAAAGATAAAGGAAGGAAAGACTGCCAGTGTTTTATGTGACTATGTTTGCACATGTCAAGAAGTAATGCTAAGACTGCATTCTGAAAGATGGGATTTCCTGTCTCAGATTAAATTCTTAACAAGAATAAATTCTCTGGAGTGGCTTCCTATTATTCTGGGCTTTGCTAGAAGTGCTGCAAATATTTCTGCTTTGTCTGGCTTTTAACCTATGATTTATTATTGTTTTTGACTTCTAGTGACCATTGGGGGAAGTGATTTTAGGGGTTAGATGTGTAATTAATCTCAATGCATGTTACTATACAAATTAGCAAGACTTAAATCTTTCACATTGTTTGAAGTGTTTACATTCAAAGGGCATATTAGACAATCACTGCATCTATTTTTATGAATGTTGGTATATTAATTGTACTGGCAAAAAATACAATTGTTTTATTTTCCTAAATTAGACTAGAGGAGATGGAGCCCCATTTCTTTAACGCTTGTTCCAGTTTTAGGTATCACACACATCTCTCTCAGTGTGATTGCCAGCTCCGTGCTCCATCTGATTTTATTTTTACATTAAAAAAAACATTCTTGATGAGAAAAGGAACCTGGCATACTGCACTGCAAAGTTTTAGAATTTATTGTCTTCATTTTAGGAATGCCTAGGAGTCACTTAAAGGTATTTACAAAAAATTATTGAGAGTAATGAATATTCTGGGGTGGCGTGGGTTTTTTTTGTGCTTTTTATGTAACCATGTCTTTAGCTCATAGCCATTTTTAAGTGTGTATTTCCCCCTTATTATCAGATTTAATTCTAAGAGAATGCCTGAAACAGATTCTTAACCCATTACCGCCCTTTAAAACAATTCTGATCAGATTATGTGGTGCCAACAAAAATTCTATGTTACTATATTCTTATTATTTTAACTGGATGCCAGTAACAGCAATGTACTTTCTATCCTGCCTTCTAATGATGCAATCAGAGCAGCCAACATTATTGACAAATTGTTTTTGGATCAGAAAATTTGGTAAAGGATAATGTAATACTGCCTGTTGTTAGAGATGAGTGAAAATGGTTATCTCTCTGCTCAGAGGGCAGCTAGTAAACCCAAACTGGCTATATATGAAGATATCATCAATAGTGACCCTAAAAACATAATTTTGAGTGTTGCTTGGCAGAGGTTCAACTGTATTTAATCCCAGATAAATAGTTTAGGTTTGGAGTCTAACACTAACACATTTAAGTTTTTCTTAAAGTGATGCAATTTGTTCATAGCATGGAAAAATGATTTTTATTTTATGCATTTCCAGAAGCAGTTGTACATATTATTATTGTATAATTATAATTTATTGTAGATTTCAATCATTCTTGACTTAAGTATCTACTTTATGTATTATTTTTATATCATTGTTTTTTTATTTACAAGCACAGAAACATAAAAAACATAATACACACACACAAAAAAAGAATCTAAATCAGGAACAATAAAGTAAATGGAATAAAACAATTGGCAGCAATTCAGGAAGAAGCCATTATGCGAGCAGTCCATTAAAGCTAAAAACAATATATCATCTTCAAAAGCCTGGCAAAATAAAAACCTCTTTGCTTTATGTGCAAAGTTGAATGTTGGAGAGAGACTTGATTTATTAAGTCCCTCAGAAAAACGAAGGCAAGTATTGGAGAAAGCCATCAGAAACAAAGTCTTCTGTTGTTCATCTGCAATCTAAATAAATTAATCTTGTTGCAACTTCAGAATGGAACTTTAGGAAAGACTGGAGCTCACTTAATAGTTGTAGTTCCAGAGTTAGCTTGGAATTTTCAGAGCCTACTGGGACAAGTCCCTCCAGTTTTCTTGGCAAGGTTTTTCAGAAGTGGTTTGCCATTGACTCCTTCGTACAGCTGAAAGAAAGTGACTGGCCTAAAGTCAATCAAGCTGGCTTTGTGTCTAAGGTGGGACTAGAACTCATGGTCTTCCGGTTTTCTAGTCTGATGCTTGAACCACTATACCAAACTGGCATTAATGATAAAAATAATGCAGCTCTAATACAAGATACAGATACTCCTCAACTTCCAACCATAATTGAGCCCAAAATTTCTGTTGCTAAGGGAAACATTTGTTAAATGAAATTTGCCCCACTTTATGTATTTTCCTGCCACAGTTGTTAAGTGAATCCCCCATAGTTATTAAATCAATAACGTGGTTATTAAGTGAATCTGGCTTCCCCATTGACTTTGCTTGTCAGAAGATCCCAAAATGTGATCACATGACCTTGGAACACTGCAACCGTCATAAATATGGGTTAGTTGCCAAGCATCTGAATTTTGATCATGTGACCATGGGGATGCTGTAACAGTCATAAGTGTGAAAAAGTCACTTTTTTCAGTGCTGTTGTAACTTTGAACAGTCACTAAATGAACTGTTGTAAGTTAAGGACTATCTGTAAATGTAGTCCTTCTTTTGCATGCTGCCTTGAATGACTTTCCAGTCTATGAGAATTTTGGCAGTAATACTTGAAAGACGGGATCTCTAGAACTGGCATTTCTTGTAACAAGAATTCATTGCTCATTTCTTTGAGATAACAAGATTGTAAAGTTAGATTTTTTAAAAGGCAAGACTTTCTTTTTTAAAAAAAATGCAGCATTAGTGCAAACATCACTTTTTGAGCCATAAGCATAATCCTGATTAGCTTTCATTTTCATAAATTAGAAATGGAAAACATGGTTCCTGTAGGCAAAGGAAAGGCTTTTGGAGCACTTGCCGAAATTGAGGAGGTGGTGAATATTTGAACACTTTCTAAAAGGAGGAGTGAATACACTGCATCTGCTTTGTGTAGGAGTGCATCTCTGAATTCTATCTGGCAGCTGTAGTATCCAGCTAAAATACTGTTCTCTAACTCCTACGCTCCAAATATTCTTCCTACACAATCTTTCTTTGAATAAAATCCCTCCTGTGAGAATACTAGAACTAGATATCTTAGGGACTCAGTCTGCAGGTTGTTGCTGGTAAAATACCACTCTGTGAACAAAATCCGACAGGTCAGTTTTGCCGAAGATAATTCTGTTTGTTTTTGCTTCGTGCTTTATCTTCTGTAGTGCATTCATAAATAAAATCAAAATGACATCAATTTTTAACAGGGAGATGTTAAATATCTGAAGGAATTTAAGTCTGACAGTTTTTTTTTTTTTAAATAAAGCTTTACAACAGAATTACCCTACTGAGAAAGAATCTCTGGATAATGTTTCTGGGAAAGGTGGGCTTGTGCCTTGCAGTTTTGTAATCTTAAAGAGTGAGCCAAATAAGAAAGAATTTAAGTTTGAGCCAATGCAAATCGGGTGGTGAAGGAATCCTTTTGGCACTAAGGGACAGGTGAGTAGATTTCTATGATCTAGATCGGGTGGGCAATTATGTCTCCTTCGTGACTCGTGGACTTCAACTCCCAG
>JANHFJ010010695.1:72855-83631 GCA_032468195.1 Cerberus rynchops
GTCTCAACAGTTGCTTCAGGTGAAACCACAAGAACAAAGACTTACTCGAGCTGCCCATAGACGTAAGGAGAAGGATCCAAAAGAGAAGGCTGAAACTGGAAGGTACCTTTATCTTGAGATACTTGGTTGATAAGTATACCTTTTGCCCTACATGAAAAGGGGATTGTTCTTTCCGTTTCTTATCTGCTTGATGTTTGTAACTCTGCAGTTTTACTCAATGCCGCTTGCACTGAATTCCACATCTGTTGCAGTTCAGTTAACCAGGCTTGCAAAGTCTGGTTCTCTGGGACGTTCCGAGGACACTCAGGGATAGGGATAAATTCTAGGCCATTGACCACCCAAAATGTAGTGAAGCTAGTGCTGCTATGCATGGTATTATTGTAAGCGACTTCCACAAAGGGTAGGAGGTCAGCCCAGTTGGTTTGTTGGAAACGAACATAACAACGTATGTATTGGTCTGCCATCGCATTGGTTCTTTTTGGTGCTCCATTCGTTGCTGGATGAAAGGTGGAACTGAGACCCTGGGAGGAACCTATCAGCACAGGAAGTGGATGGGCCACAAGCTGTGGGCATGTTCTCTTTTTTGCAAGGCCTTAAACACCTGGTTTTATTACTGTACCTTGAACCCTGGATCTCTGGATGAGCTCATATCATAGATATGTTGATTGTGTTGGTTGGTTTCATCTTGGCTATTGTGTATGTTATTTTTTTAATGTTGTTTTTACTGATTTTTATTCATTGTTAGCTTCTCAGAATCATCTATTTGAGATGGAGGCTGTATAAATCAAGAAAGCAAACCAACTAAGCAGAATCACACAGGTGAGATGAGGGAAGTAGAAATTTGATAGAATGAAATAAAATAAAATAAAATAAACAAGCTGATTATGCATTGGGGTCATTTATAGACTTTAATTTTACAAACAACTCAAGGCAGCGAACATATCCAATACACCAGTCTTCTCCTATTTCCTCCACAATAACAACAACCCTTTGAGGTGAGTTGGGCTGAGAGAAACTGACTGGCAAAGAGCACACAGATGGCTTTCATTGCTAAAGCAGGATTTGAACTCAATGCCTTTTGCCTGGTGCCCTAACCACTAGACCAAACTGGTTCTGGGCACGCACTGACAATTAATTCACTCAAACACATTTTTATACCTTTGTAACAGGATAGTGTAATATATTAAACGTGTGTCACGTCATATATCATATATATTGAAAGCTGGCAGCTGAGTCATATTCTTCTTGAAATATTAGTTGAATAAAAAGGTTTTATTTGTAACAAGATGAAAACAAAAGATGAGAGAAAGATGTGAGGTATTAGCAGTCTCAAGATCTGCTAGGCATGTCAATAGTGTTGGAAAGTAAATTTGTAGCCTTGGGTAGTTTTCCTCTCTGTGATAAACAGATACAAATATAGAAATGTATTGCTTAATACTGATATATTGATAAAAGACAATGCACATTCAAACAATTATTCTTCATCAGCTGGAATACAGTAGCAAATCTCATTTTGAAGTATAGACTACTCTATCTTTATGACATTTATAGTCAAAATAGGAATTGATTTGTTACTAAGATCCTTTTTTTATATTTGGGGAAAAACAACTGTATAGATTACATTAGTCATCTCTAGAAGCATGCAAGATATGTTGGATCATAACTTTCAGAATTCCCATTTAACATGGTCAGTCAGGAAAGTTAGATTATACATCCTGTACATTTGACTATTAGAGCTGTGCAAGTCCTTCAAAAAAGTGCTTTGGAATATGTAGGTGATCATAGGATGCAGCTCTTTTTAAATCAGTTAGCAGCTATAATTTTTTCCAAACTTTGTGTGACTGTACTTGGCTATCTTTGAATGTGTCTACATGGATAGCCATGTCTTTCAAAACAGGGTGACACCTGTTTAATCGTTTTTTTACAATATTTCTTAATTGGGATTAGATTTTGATTATTAAAGAGAAGGATGAAAGGGATTTAGTCTAAGTGGAAAGGAGGATTATATATTTATATTGAAAGATATTTCTATTAATTTTCACTGGACCTTTGTTGTTTAACGAGAAGTGAAGATTTAGAGAAGAGTTAATAGAAAAATGAGGTGGGATATGGATTGAAGATATATATGGTTATAAGTTAAGAGACAGTGGTACATTATTTTATATTGCCTATACTTGCTGGGGATTAAGGGGGATGTTTCTTTTTCCTACCATTTCCTTTATGGGTGGGAGATTTTTTCCCCCATACTTTTAAATATTTTTTGTATTTTTATATTTGGTTCTTGTATTTTATTTTAATACCATTTTAATTAAATTATTGAAAACAGGGTAACATGAAGACAACTGGAACAATTTTTCAAAGTAATTGCACCTGCATGAAAAAAGATATGGTTACTTTAATTATTAAAACAATTTTAAAAAGGTACATTGAATGTACTCCTGCAAGTTCCAGAGCAGCCATTTTGAAAGATTTGCACAGTCTTAATGATTAACGTTAGTGGTAATTACAGACAATCTGTTATTTCACAAGATGTCTTTCACAAGATGGTGCTTGAGAACCTGAGTTCTGGTTGCTACATTTCTGAAGTGTTTGAAATTGGGGATTATGGGCTTGTTTGTTCTTACGGCAGTTTTTGGTCATAAATTGTTTTCAGTCAGGCACCAGGCCATTTTAATCTCTTGTGGGTATTATTCTGCTGTGTCAGTATAGAATTCCTTTGTCGGGAAAGGTTTTCTTTGTTCATTTGAATTAAAGTTAGATACATATTTAAATGTATTGGGTAGATCTATGCTAGGCTAGAGATGTCCAAATTGTTTCATAAAACAGGAATGCCAACTTGCACAGAAACACCATATCTGCTTTATATTTATTTGGTTTTGTACTAAGGTATAGATGTGCTTCCTGTCCTACCAAATTTACTCTTAGATTTTATTGAAATGCATTAGTATACTTAAAGAAATAAAGTAGGTTTTCACAAGTGCTCATCTTCCTAGAGTTTTACTTATAATTAAAAATTATCTTGGAAGAACTGTTTGAAGATTTTCTCAGTGGTTTCAGGTCACTTCAAATATTTAGATATTTTATGAATCCAATCTATAATATCACACTGAGTTAGAGGAAAAGATGGAAAGTATAAGAGTGCTTGGGAAGGGAAGCGAAGGGTTGGATCTATCAAGAGGAGAGAACTTTAGATCTCAGCTATTTTTTTAAAGATGTCTAAAAGATATACAACCATATGAATGTACACAATAATAGAGACATACTTGCTTGCCCACCTGTGCACAGGTCTCCTAGTGGGATGGCTGACAAGCAAAAAATTCCAACTACAGCAGAGCCACTTTGCTAAAATGGGACTAAGTATCCGGGTTTTAGAAAATTCCATAACATTAAGAAAAGTTTTAAAATTACAAATGCCTACATGGATGCAACTTAATAATTATGATTATAATTAATAATTTTTATTATTTTTATTCAGATGTCAGTATTTACAATCCATTTTGCTGTTCTAGTTTAAATGTTCTGATGAGGAAAATAATATGACTTGCTTGTACTGGAAATGTTAGAGAAATAAAAAGAGGAAACTAAAGATGAATATGATGACTTTAAGTGGAAAAACAACTAAAGAGCTCTCAGTTACAACCTAGATTGCAGCTTTGCACGAAACCATGTTTATCTGTTAACTTAGACAGTCTTTTGTGTAGACTTGTATATGTGCACTTAGGAATTACCTCATGCTCTGAGCTCCTGCAACCTTTGAACTATCTTGAACTGCGAGATGTGTTGCACAAACAATTAATATGGACAGTAGATGTGGGAGCTGCTGTCTCTCCAGAGTCTTGGATTTCCTATAAAATGTGAAGTACATATATTAAGAACTTGCTCATTTAATTTGATAATTACTTCATGCTGGTGTGCTGTGTAGACATGACAGAGCTGGCTCTTGATTTAGAGGCAATTTGTTCAGGTCACCAAGGGCAGCATTCTTTGCGTACTTAAACTTGTAACTTTCGGTTATTCTCTCCCCCTTTTCCCAAAGTGAGACTGTGGTTGATTTAAATGGTTGTTCTTTTTGCTGTTGTAAAGCATACCTGAACAATGTTTCAAGGACCAACTGCAATCCTTACTCTGCTTATTTGTGACCACCTGGGGAATAATAGATATTGGATGTTGTGTGCCTGCTTCTCCTCTACAGAGAGATCTCTGGGATTGGAGAATAAAGTAAGAGATGGGGAATATAGAGATTTGTGGCTATTCCTTGGAAGAATTTCAATACCGAAGCGTTATCTGTATCTGCTGACAATGAAGGATAGCTTGTTCTAGTAAAAGAGGAGCACAAGGCTTTTATGTCCATTGTTCTAAGCAGCCAATGTGCGTTGTTCTAAGGGAGATGATGCTTTTTCTTCAACATTTTTGTAGTTAGGGAACTTGAAGAAAGTAATTTAGTAAATTATTTGACCACTGGGTATGTAGGAGCTCCAACAACAGGTACATGCTTTCCTATGATAAATCTTCAGGATAATAGGGAATGTTAGAAGTTTTCCAGTTTATAAGAAACCTTCTTATAATAAGAAACCAGCAATTTGGAAGATAACATTTTTTTTTTTGCCTGTTAACATCTGTCTTTATCCACAATTTCCATCTTGTATGTTCTGTGTTATCTTCTAAGACCGATCTTCCAGCTTCATGGCAGACAGCCATAAGGTGAGTAACTTTTCTTGGATTAAGGGATACATTTGCTCTTGGGTGGTTTCCTAAGGATTATACTCAAAAGTAAATGGAGCCAAAATAAAACAGGCAGGGCCAAAAGGGCTGGAATGAACAAAAGAGCCAGCTGTTGATTGTTCATCAATTAAATATATGCAATAATAGAATAGTCTACTTCTAGCATTAGTATTCCAGAAGTAGAAGTGAAAACTTTAACAAAACAACATATGTTAAATGTGTATCAATGTCCCTCCTTTTTTAGAAAAAAATCCTCTGTTCTTTAACTATAGCAATATTAATAATGTAATAATTTTACAATAATCAATGAAGGCATTCAGTGGTGGAATTTTTTTTACTTCTGTGGGCATGGCTTGGTGGGCGTGGCTGGGGGGTCATGTGACTGGGTGAGCAGTTTTGGTAAACAGGGCAATCAAGATTAGGCTAGAAACTATCAGAATGTTTCTTTCCTGCTTTCCTTACAGGATTAACCCTGTAAAGTGAAAAAAACAAAACAAAAGGAGATTTGCTCTAACAACCGGTTCTCTGAACTGCTTAGAAAATTTACTACCAGTTCTAGCGAACCTTCTAGAACCTGATGAATTTCACCTCTGAAGACGTTTGAAAAGAAGAAAAAACAAGATTTAAAAATAAACTAATCAAATGTTCAGTATTTCTTATCCAGAGGTTTAATGATACTGTCCTCAATATTTTTTCATTTGTCAACCTTTTTTCTAACTTCAGTCTTCAATCTTTTCTGACTACTAAAACTGCTTCCAAGCAGTTTGTCCCTAACACTTGAGATAGTGATTTGCTGCCAAAAGGCAATATGAAATTAAATTATGGTAATTTGGGTGAGGGCTGCAAGGAAGTGAACCAATACCTTGAGAGAATGCCTCTGGCAAACAGATTGCCCATACATATTTATCTGTGGTTGTGCCCAGCATGAGTAATAGATTCTTCAGGCCCTGGCACCATACTCTTCAGAACTACACATAAAATACTATCTGTGTAAGAAGGATTTCATATAAAAGTTTTAATAATTCTTAAGGCATATGGGTAACTGTCTTTTTTGGCAGATGTTTGCTTTTAGTTATTTATTTGGAATTTATATCATTACTTCAGATAAATCTGATTTCAAAAGTTTGTTACTTTACTGTGAAATAGGTAGGAAATTAAGCTTTAAAAATCTATATTTGTCCCAGTTTTATCAAAAAATAAAGAATTGGGTGATTTCTTGTAGAAGATTAAATCTACACTGAAAATCTTGAATGTCTTGGTATAGCACTCTGAGAAACAAAGGGAACAACACCGCTTGGCCATGCCTCTGCAACACACTGAAAATACATTGCAAGCATTCATAATTTTCTAATCAGTGATATAAAGTTGGTGATCAGGAGCAGATAGTGCAATTAATAAGGAAAATAAAGTACATTTTGAACAAGAGGAATGTATTCTCTCATGCACGAAACAAATACGTTAGCCCTTCTAATTGCGAATGGGAGGCATTTAGGCCTTGTCTTCTTGCATTTAGCTACTTGTACCTGAGCTTCAGCACAGTCATACTCTTTCTGCCTGAATGGGAACCCTTGTTCCAGTCCCCCCACATCTTTAGGGATCTGATTCTCAATCGTAGTATGTTAAGATATGTTGCAATTCAGAGATAATTATTTATCAAAATGTTAAATAAAACATATCCAATGACATGTGGATATCTGATAATAAAATTCTATACATCAACGAATGTTTTGTAGATAATTGAGAAACATTCATCTGCTGTAATCTGAATATGTACCTTCCTCTATGACTTTTTTTCACTGTAACATTTAATTGGAGAGAGAAGGCTTTACAATTAAGAAAAATAATCTGAAGCCATTGGCATTTGTGGTAGTTTGGCATGACCAGAAACATGCCAAAATAATGAAACATGCATTTTGCTGTCTTAGGGTTAGGTTACAATTAGGATCTTTCATGCTTGAGTTGTCAAGTTGCACAGAAATACATAAGGGGCAGAATTTATATTATGATATTGTGACTCATTTTCATCACTTTTCTCATGAATTCCTTCATCTGAAGCATGCATCCATGCACACCTGAAAGTTCTGTTTTTATTCAGGCTCTGGTCCTAAATGTACTAGGAAACAAGCTGTATTGAATGAAAATCATATTTTTGAATAAAGATACCTAAAGTTGTTCGTCTATCTTGTCTGTTGATAAATACTGTCAAGCTACCTTACTTCCCTATTGCCTCACTCAAGTTTAACAACTCATTATAAATTGGTCAGGAGCCGATAAAGTCCTATATTCATAATAAATTCACATATGAAATTTAGACTTAAATGAGTTGCAGTATATGTCTAATTATATGGTTATGAATCTGACAAGAGCATCCCTGCACATCTTAGTTGGTTTATGAACACGAGAGGATTTTTTCAGGTGCCTCCGATGTAGCCGGTTCCTGCCATATTTCTTGACGGGTATTGTTTGAAAGATGGTCTTCAGGGAATACAAGAGGTTGCTAATGTTCCCTAAGCAACTGGTAGAACTTGATAATAATCAAGCTGTAGGCAGTTGGCTTCTGAATCCTCTGGCATAGTCAGCCAGTTTTTCACTGTTTCTAGGGCAGCCCTGCGGGCCAGATCTAAGCACTCATGGGCTGGATTTGGCCCACAAGCCTTTAGTTTGACACCCCTGCATTAGAAGAATAGGAAGAAGTTGGGAAAAGGCTAAATGAGAGCACAGACCTTCAGAAACAATTGCAAGATGAAAACCGCTGACTTATTTGTCTGTTTGTTTTCATTCATCCAATTCATTAAATGTGTATGACTTGCCTTTCAAACAACATATCTTTAAGTGCATCCTAAAATTCATTGGCAGCCCGTGTAGCTCAAGAAGCAATGGTGTTTCATGGCTATACTGCAGTGGATCTGTAATATAGCAACTCATGTGTCTGCATTCTAGGTTACTTCAAGGTAGGGTATTATTCTTCATCCAGGAAATAAAATCAATTTATGTGGCAGGTTATTACATCAGAGTTTTCTAAAATTCAGTGTGGGATTGGCCTGTTCTGGATTGAGATAATAGGTTAGTTAGAAAAGAAATGTAATACAATCCTGCCCCACTTCTTCATCATTGTACCTTTCTTTAACATCTAAAATAGCAAAACCCTCTTCACTTCAAATAAATCCCCACAAAATACAACACCCCACCCTACCCAATTACCTTCCTCAAGAGCCATTGATGATCTGGATCAGGACTGCCTTCCAAGTAAAAGAAAAACCAGAGCTGTTCATTCTACATTTTCTGATCTTGAGGTGTTCAAGTGTTCACTTGAACCCCCTCAGGGTTGTGAGAGAACCATGTTAAATCAGAACTAGACGTCTCATTAGTCTCAAAAGGCTGTTTGTTTTTGATTCCTAAAGCATCACCATACCTGATAGCTTGTGAGGAATGCAAGTCAAAGGGTTTTTGCATTTATCTAGGCTGACTTAACATTATATTTCCTGAGGCAAAAGACTACGTGGTACTTTTTTCAAATCCTATCTATCAGAGACAAATATCCTCCACGTTATGTGAGTTAAGAGAGTAGCTTAGGGGAACAGGAAGGCTGCAAAACATATTTTGCTCTGTCCTCCAACATTAGCCTCTTCCTGCTTTTTAACATCTTCTGCCTCCGGCAGCTGCCCCATTCTGCCTAATTGTAGGGCTGGCCCTGATATTTATAGCTTTATAATACTGGTTGCAGTGCATGTACCATGAACCAAAAATCATTTATGTTGTTGAAATAAAATCATTGCATTATGATAATTTAATTTTTATGTTCTGGCTTAGAATTCCAAATCTAATATGAACAGAACTTCTCATTAATCATCACTATGAAGCTAGATCTTTTTCATTAGAACACATTTCCATATTTTTATCTGCATTTTTGATGGCAGGTCTTTGATCTGTATTGCCGCTTAATTTCTAAAATAGAATGGGTTTCCCTGTTCCTTTCTTAGAAAGAAATTCTGTTTCTCTATAAATAGGATTGTTTATTCCATGGTGCAAAGGATATGAACATCTTGGTAGCCCCTGGGAACATCTGGAATAGCTCTATCTAGAAATATAGTAGGATTATTTTCAGATAGAGTAAGCGATGAGTATAAATTGTATAAAACTGTCCCATTTTAAAGAAGAGAGTGATGACTGAAAATATGAACTGTTGGTGTTATTTCTTCTGATTTTTGAGCTATTAAAGTTTGAAAGTATATGATAATGTAATTACAATGAATTGTGTGAAAAGATATAACAGCTAGCATTGAATTGATCAGAGGAAACTTCTTGCTCTCTCAGTTTTGTGAAACGTTAGTTGCTGATGAAGCCCTAGCAATTATTCAAGCATTCAAGTGCTCAATACCAGTTCAAGTTCCCAAACCATCTTCCCACATAGATGACATTGCAGTAGTCAGATCTGATTTAATGCCAACATTCACAACCAAGAATATGATTGCTTTCCTTAGACAAGATTGAAGTTATGAAGAAACAAAAAAACTTCTATGTCTGAAGGCAAGAAGGCAAGGAAGCTCTGTAAAACAACTTCATTTTTCATTATATCAAAAATACTTTTCATGACAAAACTGGATTAAAGTGACAAGTTGTGCTCATTACAATGATTAAACAGCAAAGGCAGATGTGCCACTGCTGGGTTTTTGCCATGATCCTGAGAGTCCATTTACTTGTTGCCAAGGAACTGAATGCACACAGCATGGTTCTTTTTTTCATTTTAAAAGCCACAGCTGAGTGATTCTCAATAGCGATTTTACTTGACAAATTAAAAAGAAATATGTAAAACAGCAGTGAATGCGAATCTGACTTAAAAAAAAAATCTTTTACAAATCCCAAACATTGAGTTTGGGATGGGATGGATTAGTTTCATTCTATTGTGCTATTATATTTACTTAACTGATCCGTATATATGGATTAAACTATAGTTGTTTTCTAGACATCCAACTTGAAGTCCACTACATATAACCAAGTTTAAGTAAAAGGGAACAAGAAACGGGACAAAACCTCCTTTTAACAGATTATCTAACAACATTGTTTAGATTACCACTAATGATTCCATTCTCATTAATGAGGATCAATGTATCCCCAATGTCTTTCTTTTGGTGAAGTGAGGCAGTCAAGAACCAACTGGTTGTATTCAAAGATAAATCATCTTAAGAATCACAAAATTTGTTTTCAACACCTGAAATATTTCTCCAAAGATTTAAAAGAGAGACTTGATTATAGTGATTAATGTTCTTGCAGCTTTTAAAGTGTTTCTGAAGCAATTTATTTTTATTTTTTTAGGAAATAGATTAAAGGATGAAAAGAATGATAATGTCATTCCAACTAACAATTAGGAGTTTCTAATGTTCTTGTAATGACCATATCTAATGAGCAATCCTGAAAATACCAACTCATGCAGCTACACAAATCATCCGCAGCAGTAGTTCCTTAATTTAATATGTATTTCTCCTTAACTTATCTACTGATCAAAAATAGTGGCACAGCAATTACTGAATTGTATATATAATCCATCTTTTCCTATATCTGTAAGTTTGAAATCTAAAATGGGAGATCATATGGGAAAGCAGAACGGAAGATAGTCACCATGTTTGAAACATTACTTTAGTATATATTTTGACGGTTGTGCAATGATCTGCTTTCAAAGGGGAAATGGTAATTTAAGGTGTGTATGGATGTGCACAGAGCACATGATGACAACATCTTTAAAAATTGCTTCTTCAAGGAGTTCCTGACATTTCTAGATGTATGGAATTGTTTTTGACATAATTTCAAAATAGGGGCTTAGTATTGCCATAATTACTGTGTATTAAAGGGAACAGTGATGACATTAAAAGAAATATGTATTAGGAAATGTCCACTTTAAATGGGTTGGCAAGAATAATTGATAGTTATTATTGATTTTACCCCATTAGGTAATTTTCAAAGTTCATCTAACCTCTAAATTCTGTCACTCTTCTAAGGAGGAAAAAAAAATGAATAAATCCAAATTTTAGTTTAGTCCAATTTGGAGGCAATAGACTT
>JANHFJ010010695.1:148050-160747 GCA_032468195.1 Cerberus rynchops
AGGAAGGAAGGAAGGAAGGAAGGAAGGAAGGAAGGAAGGAAGGAAGGAAGGACTATTTGCTGTATTGCAACAAATTGAACTAATCATTTTCCAAATTAAAATTTTACACTTGAGAAAAGAATAATTAGAAAATGATGCACATTGTAATTTACGAAGTATAGGAGGAATGAACATACAGTTATAATTTAGAAGTAATCATCATTGTTATCCATGTTGTTTATCCCCCAATAACATAAACTAACCAAGTAAACTGAAATACTAAATCAATGTATATGGATTTTTGTATTTTCTATATTCAAATTATATCTTAAGGGAGTTTTGCAATATTGTGTGAAAAAGTTCTAATTTAATTATATCATATATCATTTAGCAAATAGATTTCTATGGATTTATATTCTTGAAGAAAAATGTTTCATTAACACTTTTATTATTTATCAAAATAAGGTGATGTAACACTAAGTGATTTTAGCAATAATTTTATTTTTAGAACTTTTGTATAAATAGTAATTTTTACAAAGATAGTAATTTTTATAGATAGCATAGAGAAATAGAACATGAGAAATTTTTTCTCTTCTTTAGTTTACAGTATGTTAAACCTAAGCATATACTTTTTTGAGACCGATGTTAAATTGTTTTAAATGAATTCACTTTGACTAAATTAGTTTGTGATTCACGCTATGTATCTGTCTCTTTCTTTCTGAATTATCTACTTATGATATGAAACTGCTGATGGTTCTGTCTTCCTTGTAACATCTACTAATGAATCTTTCTCTTCTGTCTCTTACATTCAGCTCATTCTTTTTCCTTTAATTCTCTGAACCACATCATTTCACATCAGTTTGCCATCTGCCATCTGAGAATCAGTCGAGTTCTGGTATAGTAAACATTTCACGCTCTACAGTTCATATAGCTTCTTCATGCTCTAGATGTTGTAAAGAGTCCCCATATTGTAATTTTCACCTGAATCATGGGAACTAAAGATGAAAATTCTAGCCTTTGCTAAATGTTCAGGACTGCAGTTACTGCTAGCCGTAAATACGATTTGATTTTGATGTTATGTACTATTCATTCATGTATCAAAAGGAGACCCAATATCTCAATTTAACACTGTGTAGTTTTATATAAAAAGAAGTGGATTCCACTCCTATCATTTCCAAAATGGCATGGAACAGATTACTGTCTAAAATTGCACCTACCATTGTTCAGCACAGAGAATACAGAACCAAATGGGTCTTTTACTCTGATCTGGTTTTTATGTCAAGCAGTGTCATAGTGTAGCTTGCTTAGACATGGGTTATTGTCTTATGAGAACTCAGCTGATTGTGGTATTCTATAGAAAAGGGGTGTCAAACTGGCAGCCTGTGGGCCACATGCATCGCGCAAGCCATGCCCATCCCAGATCTGCGAATGGGAAAAATGTCATGAAACATCATGTGACAGCAACATGACATGGCGAGTTTGACACCCGTGCTATGTTAACAGTATCAGTTCTACAGTTTGAAGTCCTAGGGAAAAGAAATATCTTAACTTTCTTTCCATGTTTCCCTCATACAAAATGAACTATAACTCCCCCCCACATAAGAAGTTGTCCAGAAACTGCCTTTAATCAGGATATGATAGAAGCATCCGTATTTAGTGTGATGCTCCCAAGACATTAATTTGTCTGGTCACTTTAGACTGAATTTTACTAGCATTTTTGGGGGGGGGGGCAGGGGTGTTTCTGCATTTAGAAACTGAATGAGGTGCAGAACAGACACATGCTTTCCATGGATCAGTAACTTCCAAAAGGCTATTGGAAGGTCCTCAATTCCATTCATGTGGTTTTATTTCTTTGTTTTTGTGCTGGCCTCTGAACTTCTGTTTTAATGTGTTTGAGAAATATGCAAGTTTCTCAAACAATTCCTTCATCAATACATTATGCATCTAATGTGCTTTCATATTTCATTAAAATTGAAACTGTTATGTTTAGCTGAAAATATGTCTCTTTCCCTTACATCAAGATAATTTAATTTAAAATGGTAGATCTTAGAATATAATAAAAGAGAAAATGGATTTTTATTCGAGCCAGTCTTCTTTTGAAGAGGGTGGGTGGGTGGAGATCTGGATGTGTGAAGATTATAATCAATGAACACTTTTGGGCAAGATAATACCTTCTGTGTTGGTATAAATGTAATAAGCCACACTGGAACTCATGCCATAAGATACTATTAATAAGAAAACACTATAGGAGAAATGCTGTGTTAATCTATGGTAGCATAGAAGTAGGAGTCTACTATATCTTTTCTAACTAACTAAATACTAAACACATAAGCTTTCACGAGTTACAGCCTTTTATTAAAATTTGTTCGAAAAAATCCCTGTTGTTGTTTACTATTAATTTGTGTGATTGAGAATAGAATTTGTACAGGCTTACCTAATACAAATAATTGTTGTCTTTAGGGGTGTAGGTGAATAGCAATCCTAATTTGCCCATCTTTTTTCTCCACGACATTGTCATTTTCTTTGTGCCCAATCAAGAAAACAAACAAAAAAGTGTGTGCATAAGTTATCAAACATCCTTTTAATTCCAAGATATTGTAGAGGCATCCATGCAGCTTCTGTAATGTTATTTTTAATCCCACTGCCAAGTGCATGGCAGTGCTACATTTGGTTATGTCTCTTGGACCTGTAATTCCAGAAGAAATATAAGACTGCCCTTTTCCCCCAGTATGGACTGTCCTATCGCATTATTATATCTGGTTGCTGTCTGGGAAAGGGCACTTCAGTTGAATTTCAGTGGGTGATGTTTTAAATAAAGGATTCATATTTTTTCATTTGAAGGAAAGAATGTTTGAGGGCATTCAAGAGTAGGAAAGAGAAATATGCAAATTAGTGGTACTATAATAAGGATATTGGCTAATATAATTACCTAACTTAACATTATAGCAGATTTAGGCTCATAATGCTTTCAGTGACAAGAAAATACACATGCTTGATTTAGTTTTGTAATTATTTCAGCCCATTAAGAAATAACTTTGGAATGGCACCTATGGTCATCATTGATCAAGTCTATTTTTAGTCTACTTTAATCAATAATGGGTATTAAATTGGAAATGCATAACCTATGACTAATTATAACTAATTTTAATTTATATAAATTGTTTTAGATGAGAAAAAATTGTGGGAATTCATCAAGTATGGTTTCAGAATGTTTTCACAATAAATGGAATTTACGTTAATAATGTTCCCATTTATACTCAGAATTATAATATATTTTATGACCTAGAGACAATGGATATATTCAGTAACAAACTAGGTTGTACTATATGTAATCATGAGGGTTTTATTGAAAAATAAGAGAAAGAAACTTGTTAATTTTAACATTATGTTTAGTACATTTATTTCCGCCCAAATCTGATGTTTGGTGATGTTTCCATTCAGAATAATGTTGTTGCCTTTTTAAATTAGGGAGTCAAAAATAACCAGTTCTCTTTTGAGCGTTAATAAAGTACTTTTCTTCGGTTGTTTAGACAATAATTTTAAACTTTTCCTTTTAAGTAGAACAGACTTTTCCCTTCATTAAGAGATGCATTTCACTAAACAAAAATGGTTATTAATATGGATATTTATTTTCTTTTTTCTTTCAGGCACATCAGTTGGATTACTCAGCTCACTATGTCCGTCTCAAATTCCTCATAGGAAACCAAATGGAATGTTACATACCAAAGTCAGAAGAAGATATTTATGAATTGGTAATGTTAAACTTACACAGATGTCCTATATATTGTTTTAAATGGAACTTCGAAAAAACAAGATTGCTATTACCATATCTTGTCCCTTTTGTAGTTTTAATATTAAGAACTCTAAATATAGAGCAAGATAAATTGAGCTTGCATGTAATGGAACAAAAGAGTATCCTTACTTTTGGTATTTTATCCCATCCTTCAGAAAGTTCATAGAAGTAAATAGGCTGAGTGTTTATGGCTGAGGTAAGATCACTAATGAGCATGGGATTTGAATTCAAGACTCCTTGCATTTAATAATAAGGAGATCTAAGCTTTTCAGATGTATCGGGGCTATAATATCCAGAATTCCCAGCTAAGGCAACCCCTCTGTTTGCCTAGGAATTTGGAAAATTATAATTTTGATACATGACACTAGATTAGGAAATAAATTATTTTAGGACATGCTGACATTACTGTCACTCTTATTCATTAATATCTTAGTTTACATGGAGAAAGGGAAGAAAAATGGCTCTATGAAAAGAAGGAGGAAAATAAATATTATGGAAGGAAGAACTAAATTTAGACATTAAAGATGAAGAAAAAATATAATTTTACATTTTATAAACTTACAGTGTTCTGAAGTAATGTGACTGGGAAAGGCATATATGCTGATCCCCTGAGGAAATGGTTGAGATTATGTGATAAATATTGTGCAAATTCAGTTTATTAGCTGAAAATGACATGGTATACTGTATGTCCACGAGATTATCAGGAATTGAGCTCCACATAATCCAATTAGAACTTTAGCATACTGTGATTTTTTTTCATCTCTGTCTTCTCTCTACATTCAAAAGGGATGCTGCATGAAAAATGACAAGGAGCAGTATAATTCTATGTAACTAACTATTTTAAAAACGTATTGTCTTTTCAGTTATATAAAGAAATTGAAATCTGTGAGAAAATTACACAGCAAATTCAGCTTGAAAAATTGGACACATTGGATAATTATGGTGAGTTTGGGACGTATATTTGTATACATTTGTATATCAAATTTTTGCTTATACAAGTATCATAAATACTTTATATTCACAAAACCACCTTTCTTCTATCTACTTCTATCTAGTAGCATCTAGAGGTATTGATTCCAAGCCATGACATTCTATCTGAGTAATGGGGGTTTGGAATTACTAAACTGAAATCTGTAAAAGCGTTACTGAATCTAGTCTGTAGTCACATCTGAAGACAAACATTTTAGATGGCTAACATTGATACTACTGGCCATCTTTTCCATTTTCAAAATACAGAAAGGGGCCCTATTGAAAAATAAGCCACTTCTCAGAAGAGAAAAAAAGTAACTTTTCACAAATATGCACTGCTAAGTATGAAAACATTAATCTTCAATGCAAAGAAATGTTACAGTTCATATTTAGCATTGTTATTTGATATGTACTTAAAACATCTTTTAAATCTGTTACCTGTTACCCTGTTGGTTTGGATGCAGTGTATCTTGGAGATTTTCTATGATGATGATGATGATGATGATGATGATGATGATACACTTTATTCATTAAACATGAAACTCAGTCAATTGAACATTTAAAAATGTGTCACATTATTGACTGGTACTGATGGTTGATACGGGTTGCTCCCAGCATTCTAGGTATCGACCAAGTACCTTCTCAAAATATATGTTGTTCCAAGTAGCACAGTTTTTTGCAGTTCTGATGGTGTTATTTAAGGAAGCTGCAATTTCTTGATGTACTCTGTAAAATTCTTGGACATGGTGCCAAGTGTCCCGATGACAATGGATATCACTGTCACATGTTTCATCCATAATCGGGTGGTTTCGATGGCCAGGTCGCGATATTTTGTGATTTTTTTCTAGTTCTTTTTCTTCGACTCTGGCGTCTCCTGTTGTTGTTGTTATAAAATAATAGTCTTTGAATTTAGCAATAAATCCAGACAAAATCCCATATTATTATATTATATTTTCAGTCTAATTCAATGAACAAACCCTTCACATCGGTAGCATTTCTTTGGAGTTCTGTGAGTTCTTAATATTTAACATTTTAAAATCCCTGACCGGCTTATTATACAACTGCAGGGCAAAATATTGAGATCTGGTATAACCCAGCAATGCTAGATTCTTTTGAAAGTAAAGGCTTACATGATTATGTATTGGCTAAATTACACACACACACACACACACACACACACACACAGAGTCCCTGGTCTTATGATGGTATAAATGTGGTAAGGGTATGATAACCATTATATTTTGCAAATTTCAAGTACGAAATTTGAAAAACAAAACAAAACAAAACACCACATTAAGTATGAAGTTGTTGTTTTGATTACAGAATGAGTTGTTTCAAGGATTTGTAAGGTGCTTCTTGCTCATATTAAAGGTCATCCAAGCTAAAAATACTTAAAAGACTTCCAAAATGCTTCAGATTTGAAACAGAAGTTTTTAAACTTGAAACAGCAGTTTCTCACTTGGGAAATTTGATGAAACAATGAGCACAAAACATATTGTATACCCTTTAAAGTGCATCGTACAATATCATGGTCACCATACATTGGTAAATCTCCATGTATTGAACACACTATTAAATTACAAATCACCAATTTCAGTAGCACAAAACTGAGGAGCATGAAGCCTGCAGGTTCTAGGTCTCTATTTGAAGGGAATATTACAAAAAGAAAACAACAACAACAACAAGTACTTTTGAAAGGATAAGGCAGCTGCATCTAGGTATTGCATTTATGTTTATTAAATTCATGCTTTTCATAAAATTGTAAAAGCCACTGAGCTCACCCCATGGTCTTCCAAATTAAAATATTCCCAATAGATTGCTATTCAACTAGTTAGTGAAAGTTAGCTTACAGTCTCTCTTTATAATTAATTTTACTGTCAAACTTTCAGGAGTTTTAAAAACTTTTCAAAAAATGTTTTCATACCTTTTTTTCAGTCTGACTTAACTTAAATTTACTATTCCTGTTGTGCAATCTAGTGCTTGAAGGTCTTGATTTTTGTTGGTGTGCTATATTTTCAAGTATTAGAAAAGAGTGTTATTTTACACAGTGTTTCTCAAGGCTAAACTTACTCAGCTCCTTCAGTCTGTCTCTATGAGATCTCATATTTAGTCCCATCATCCTTGGGTTCTCTGAGCCTGAACCAGTTGTTCTGAATTTGTCCTAAATTGTGCCTGAAGTGGACATAGCACTTAAGATGGCAGCTGATGAAAGCAGAGTAAAATGGAATAAATATTTTCCATGATTTGACACTTGATGTCACGATGCAGCCAAAAATTGCCTTTGCTTCCTTTGCAGCTTCATCACTAGAATCATGTCAACAATTATTCCAATAACTTTTCACACATATAATCATATAGCAGAATATTCTCCATTCCTAAGTGTCATGTGGCAACTCTAAGCAGCATTTTCAAATGCTAAGAAGACCGTTTTTTCACTAGTTGACCTTTCTTTGGAAGTTCCTTAAGAAAAAGATATTTATTAAAGCTTTCTTTTGGACCCTTAACCATTTATCCTTTCAGTTATTTTCAAGATGGTATTCTTCACAGCTGGCGAATGGTTTTCAGAGTTAGGGTTATTGACCTCTAGTTCTGTTTTTTCATCAATATCATGTGATTTTGAGGAAGACTTGTATTTGAAAAAAGTCAGCTCCAGAACATTCTTTTCTTTACTTTCCCATGGCTTCCCATGGTACATATTTAGGCATAAATTATTTTATTCATGTATTTATTAAACAAATTTATATAGCTGCCCAGTTCACACATAACTGACTCCAGGTAGTTTACATCAAAGTTCAGAGAATTTACTTTCATTGTACATCCTTAATTTAAGAAATTGAAATTCTGTTTGCATCATGTTTTCTTGAAGGGAAACATTTCATCATCTACATAGAAAGAATAATCTTATTTATCAATCCAAGGAAAGCCACCTTGCACATGAACCATTACTGTAGCTTTAAAAGTAATGATGCTATCAATGACATCTTTAATAAAGGCAATTAAGTTTTCATCACACTTTTATAAATGGTCAATGACAGGCCTAATTCATGCCTAATCCTATTACTGTAGAATAATATAGATAATATTTCTAGTGAATTCTTTCCTTTTTCTTCAGGGACAATGTCCTTGCAGTGTATACTGTAAATGATTCCTGATTTCTCTTCTTGAGTCTTTTGGTTTGCTTAAGATGTTTTAGAGGAATTTAGTTGGCTGTGTGCTACAGTGATACCATATAGTTGTAGTCTGTTGGCTATTTCTGAAACTTTTGATTTATGGGTGTGTTATTCTTTTCAAAGGTTGTTCTGGTTGTGCTGAAGCAAATTATGTGACTATGCACTTTTTGATAAAGCTCTGTCGGTATCTATTTTTTATGTTTTGTAATTTGTTTCTGGCATCCTGGGTTGCTGCACTGCAGTATGTTTTTACTCATCTGAATGATGTTCTTTCATAGTTTCTCTTATGGGAGTTGGGTTGCTTTGGTAGCGGAGCATTCATTTGCTTTATATTGTTTTCTGATAGTCCTGGGTTTCTAATTTGCCATCATTTCCTGTTCTGATGAGGATATTCAGAAAGGTAGCATGTTCTTTTTTTTGTCTTGTGAATGTTATTTCTTTGAAGATATTGTTAATTGTTTCATGTGCCTGCTGTAGCTGTTTCTTTTTTATTATGATGGTGACAACTACATAATAGACCCATACTTTGAATTGTATGTTAAGCTTCTAGATGTTGCACCACAATCTCTGCTATGAATCCTAAGACTGATGATCCCGTAGGCGATCCACTTTAGTATCTGTTTTTCAATTTTATAATATTCCACTATAAATATTTTATACTTTAATCTCCAAACTAGCATCCAATCTACTAATGCTGTTTCTCCTATACATACTGCTGATTTTCCTGATGACTGCCAGATTTTAAAGCTGAATTTTAAAAACCAATTTGTATGCAGTAGTATACATAGATGACTGCAATCTAGTACACATTGCTATTTAACATACCCAATTTTTCAGAGTTTTCCCAAAATGTATGTACTTTGTATATGTGCAAAATCTGAAGAACGGAACATAACGTCTGACTCTAAGCAAAGAATATTAATGCTGGGAGAAGTGTTATAATCTGGAGAAATGGTTGCATAACTTATGTCATTTATTCTATTATACTGTTAGTACTTGAATAAGGTGGACTTTTTTCCATTTTTTCTCTTTTTTGGGAGGAATCAGCAAAGGAAAATAGTTTGCTTGCAGAGAACCAAATGCTTCCTTTTAAATACCATTGCTTAAAATATTAACAAATATTCTTATTTTGCTTATATTTTAACAGGTTTTTCTCTATCCTCTATAGAAGAAGAAGGGATTCGTCGTCTCCATATCAACAGTGTCAAAGAAACAGGTCTGGCTTTTAAAAAAGGTAAGATACTAGAACTTGTGTCATATTTCTTCTCTAAAATGTCTTCAGCGTTCAAGGATTTTCCCCCTATTATTCAAGAGTATACCATCTCTTGTACTGTGTAAAAATAATTTGTGAATGGCAGTAAGAAGCTGTGATTCTTCAAAATTATATATCTATCCATTATCTTTTAGATATTACATATAATAATGAGTTAGTGTACACTTTCTTTTTACCATTGAAAATTCATGATCTTAAATTTACTGTATCTTTAGACATCTTTCTAATTTAACAAAGCTGCCTTAACTGTAAGAATTCAAGAATTCAAGTATCCCAGAGAGCTCAGGAGAGTATGGGTGGGTGTAGAATGTTCCCCTTTAGTTGTTTGTCTAATGACTGCATAAAGTCAGGACTATCTTAAAAATCAGAGAAAAGGGTATTTTAAAAGTTAATAGCAATGTACCATTTTTATTCCAAAAAATAAATTTCGAAAGTCCATCCTAAAACATGTGCAAAAGGAACTATCTAGCCTGTATTCTAAAGGACTCTACTCTTGAAAACCTTGATACTTTGTTTTCTGGGAAGATTGCATAGTAAATTGGATTCATACTTAATTATGCATAGAGTTAGACCCACTGCAATTACATTTAATTTAGCATGACTAAATTATTCCAGATCTCACGATCTGTTCTAACTGTCCTGGCATAACTGCAGTACCAGATGAAGTGGACATTTCGTTTATATGTTAGCACTGCAGCATCAACTGAAGTTTGTGTGTGAAGAAGTCTAGGAATTTTCTCGAATTTAGGTAATATAGAAGAAGGATGGAATATTTTTCATTGACAGATACATATATTCAGCAAAAGAGAGAAGACTGTTAAAGAATTATGCCTGGCAGAACCTGATGTTTCTATAACTTGATTTCTGCTGGGTTTTTACTAATTGTTAAAGGATCTCCGAAACATCTAAAGAATAAGATACTCTGTAGGGACTGGAAAAGAGGTTTCATCCTCAAAATCTAAGTCAAGGCTTAAAGATTCTGAGCTTGGGAGGGCACTGAAGGTTATTGAGGGCTCCTTCAAATGAATTATAGTTCATTGAATTCTGAGTTATTGTAGGTACATGAAGTTGCTATGATTCTGGCCAAAACCTACAATATATAATCTTACAAATTTTCTATCTAGACCTAGCAATTTAACATTCCTGGAATGATGAACAAATTGTGTATGGGAGTGGGCAGCTCTATTAAATTATGATAACAGCAACATGAATAAATTTGTGAAATAGACTGTCTCCAAAAGGAGTAAGCCAGGCTGTATACTTTCCCCTCATTTATTCACTCTATATGCAGAAAAGATTGAATACTTACCGTATTCACCAAAGTCGTCTTGCAAATGGCATGGTTCTGACCAATCTCATGAAGCACTGTCTGATCTTCCCACCAAAGTGGTATCTATCTACTTGCATATAACATGCTTTCAAACTGCTAGGTGGGCAGAAGCTAAGGAATATGATGGGAGCTCATCCTACCACTTTCTCCTGAGAAAGACCATCTCTAGGGTCATTAAGTCATAGAGCCTCTATAATTTCAAAGTATTTTTGTAGGAATAGAATAACTGAAGTGACATCTTCACAATCTGTGCTTGGTTCTTGGCTGTCATATATGCCAAGCTTTACTGCAACTCAGATACTGTTGAACTAGATTAGTACAGTAGAATGCATCTGTGAATAGTGTTTGGGACTGTTTCATTAATGATCAATAAAATGCTTCTTATCTCAAAATACAGAATGTACAGGAAATGAAAGGATTTATTTTTTGGTGTCTATTGCTTAAGGAAATTAAAAATCCTGACATCTAGGTACAGGGTACCCCCTGTTGAGCTTTAATATGTTCCTTTTCCTTTTCAGGTCTGAAAGCAGGCGATGAAATCATTGAAATTAATAAGAAGGCTGCTGAAGACCTGAACTCAGCCATGCTACGAGATGTTCTTGTTCAGCCTTCTCTATGCCTTATTGTACAGACTTATCCCGAGAGAGAGGCAGGCCAGAATCGAATACGCTTACCACCTCGGCGGATAGATGGCTCTTTTGACTTGACTGACAGTCCATTAAAATCTGTATGCAGCACCCAAGGTATTCATATTTATTGGCATGAGATTAGCTTATGTTAAGATCTCTCTTTACTCAAGCATGCTGTATGTAACCACTTAAGAGTACAAAGTGCTCTAGACCTTTGTGTAAGCAAATTCCAGGTTATGCTTGTTGTTTCACCATGTAAAAGTGCTAGATATCAGTATTATTTAATAATTCACAATGAGGTAGGTACAGTTGGAAGCAACTACAGTGATTCACCATATATGAGATTAGTTGTTTCAGGATAATCAATCGTAGTGCTGGATTAAAAAGAGCAGTGCCTTTCTATTTATATGCCAGACTACAGAATGTTAAGAGCTGATTTCAGTTTTTAATTTCTTTTCTTTGAAGAGATTCATTGTTTCTGTGCATAGAAATTCACAATTGGCTGGTGAAGAATATAACAAAAAATACCCGTGGGGAATTTTTCTGCAAGTATGCATACTTGTCAGAAAAAGTTTAGTGCAATTAAAGAACTGGTTGAGTGTAAATATAAACTATATGGATTGGCTAAAAAAGTAATTTAATTATACAAAAATAAATCTCATTGTAAAAATGTGAAGTATGTCTGTAAAAGATGTAGGAAAAAAATGAAGCAGAAGTGACTATATAAAATAAAATTTTAAAAAAATTGGTGGATAACTGTACATCTATCTCCCTGCTAGGTGGCAGCACCTAGCCAATCTTGAAAAACTAAGCAGGTTTCACCTATTTTGTACTTGGGACACAGAAGACAGCAAAGGCAATTCAACATATGGAAGTCAGTAGGAGTCAGGCTTGACTTGAGGACATTTTACCTTTTGCACAATTAACATTTATTCTATATCATAGGCATGTTCTAAAGAACTTGATAAAAATATAGAAAAAAAAACTTAGAAAGCTACAGCTTGGTCTTCTGTCTCACATATAGGACAAAAACATATGTTACATTAAAATATATTTGGCCACAAGATGTCAGTACTGACCTATAGGGAAATTCACTGTAGAAATTATTTGTTACGCTAAGTACACTTTGCAATAATAAAACAAAGCTAAAAGGCGGTTATTTACAATGCAGTGAAAATAGGCCTTAAAGTGCATTGTATGCACATTTTATATAATTTAGGAGATAAGTCTCTTTGTATTCACAGAATATAGACTGTATGGGTCTTTTACTGGTGTTCAGTATTGGAAGACTATTAAATGTTTTAGAGTTCTATAATTTCTGCACAATGTATATCTACTCAGAAAACTATTAAAGGAAGAAAGGACCAGGAATTTGATTTACTATATAAGATATGATAAATCTCATGATACCTGAAGGTTAAATTAATTTTAATTGAATTTTAAATTATATTTAATTGATTTTAAAGGTAATGGGGTTTTGTTTAAATGGATTTTTAAACTTTTTTAAATTTCTTAATTGTTTTTAATTGATTAGCCATAAATTTAATTATTTTA